>NJET01000008.1:71078-138533 GCA_002591415.1 Ophiocordyceps australis | reverse complement strand
CTGGCACTCCCGGTACCCCCGGCACTCCTGGAGAACCTGGCAAGCCTGGCGAGCCTGGCACTCCTGGCATGCCTGGCACCCCCGGTACTCCCGGTACTCCTGGAGAGCCTGGCAAGCCTGGCGAGCCTGGCACTCCTGGCACTCCTGGAATGCCCGGTACCCCCGGTACTCCCGGTACTCCTGGAGAGCCTGGCAAGCCTGGCGAGCCTGGCACTCCCGGCACTCCTGGCACTCCTGGCATGCCCGGCACCCCTGGCACTCCTGGCACTCCTGGTACCCCTGGCACCCCTGGCATGCCTGATGGCCCTCTGCCTTGCCCTTCGGTTGTGCCGTCTTGTCTCAATACCTTCTTGTACCTCAAGGCGGAGTGCAAGAACAACATGGACGCCGCTTGCTTCTGTCCCAGCCAAGAATTCGTCAACAACATCTTCAACTGCTTGTACGCTCACGGTGAGAGCGGCGATGTCATCTCAGAGGCTGTCAACTTCTTCCAGGGTATCTGCGCTCCTTATATCAAGAAGAACCCTGACATCGCCACGGGTGCCCAGACTATTACCCAGATCATCACGGTCACTGGCACTCCTGCAACTTCGATGGATTATACCACTATCATGGTGACCAACACCGTGACTGAGAGCAGCAAGACCATGACCATGTCGAGCGCATTGACAGTGCCTCAAATCACTTTGCCCACTGTCGCTCCAGGCCCTACTACAGACGTGCCTGGCATGCCTGTCACACCTGGTGAGAGCGGCAACAACGGTGATATTGGTGAGAATGGCGGCGACCCTAACGCTCCTGGCGTGCCTGCTGTGTCAACTATTCCAACAGCTGCCCCGGCCACGAGCGTTGGCACTGGTGGCTTGCCCATGCCCACTGGATCTGTCCCTGGTGGCGAGATACCAGTCATTGCTGGAGCTTCGCGCATGGGCACTGGCCTCAGTCTTTGCCTGGCTGTCGTGGCGGCAGTTGTTGTTTTGTAAGAGAAAGATTGCCATGTGGATATTTTCTTTGTCTGTTGCATTTTATGGTATACAAGGGAAATCATGTACATTTCGGAGTTTTCAGATCCAAAAAGCCAGTAGTGTCCTGTTTGTCGAGCCCGCATTATAGCGGCACTAATGGCATTGTCTTGTCAGACCTTGTCTGTTGGAAGACGTCGGATAGCTAGGCTCTGGAGGGTTTAAGTTTTCTCATCAGGCCAGGCCAATGTCGACGGCTTGACTGCTCGTGTAGTCTTTATAATTCTAATATGCATTTACAAACAGTCAGACTTTGGTGATGATGCATAAGTGTCTTAAACTAAAAAAAAAAGTAAGCATTGTAGTAGCGGTCCATGAATAGTAAGACGAGGCGGAAAGTATTTATCGATATCTATGAAATGCAAGTAGAGGACGACATTACTACTACTCTTGGTTTGTTCTTCAACCCAATTACAAGTATAGAAATGGGTCCAAAGTAGGTAAATGGCGAGGAAAGCAATACTATGTATATTTTCCAATGCACATTAGGCTTAGTGTGCAATACTAATACCAAGGCCAAGGCCGATACT
The DNA here is from genome assembly GCA_002591415.1 of Ophiocordyceps australis. Taxonomy (NCBI): domain Eukaryota; kingdom Fungi; phylum Ascomycota; class Sordariomycetes; order Hypocreales; family Ophiocordycipitaceae; genus Ophiocordyceps; species Ophiocordyceps australis. Next base: position 136,981 of record NJET01000008.1, on the reverse strand, counting down.
GATAGTTTTCTTAACCGTGTATTTCTACGCCTGTTGCTAAAAGTATCAAAGCTTAGAGCCGCCATTGCGTCTTAGTTGGGCCTCTTTTTCCTTCAAAACTCTGCGCAGGATCTTGCCGCTGGCGCTTTTAGGAATGACTGGTACAAGTTCTACACCGCCTTTGAGCCACTTGTGGCGGGCTTTTTGATCCTCAACATGTCTTTTTATTGCAGTGATGACGTCTGCAGTGGCTTTTCCAGATGTCTGAGGGCTTTGTACAACAAAGGCCTTGGGGACCTCACCGGCGCGGTCGTCGGGAACTGAAATGACGGCACAATCGGATACAAAAGGGTGCGAGAGAAGATGGGCCTCTAGCTCAGCGGGAGCGACTTGGTGACCCTGTGTATCGGCAACAAGTATGAGCATACACAGTAGACAACATTGAGCGACAGATGGTATGACAGCATGGGACTATTTACCTTGACCTTGATGAGTTCCTTAATGCGGTCCGTGATGAAGAAGTGTTGGTTGCCTTGAGGCGACTTGCGGACAAGAACCTCGTCTCCAGTCTTGAGCCAGCGACCATGGGCATCCCAAACAAACGTCTCGGCATTGGCCTTTTCGTTGTTGAGGTAACCGAGAACGATGGAGGGTGACTGAACAAAGAGCTCGCCGGGCGTCTCGAGAGTCGTGACTTGATTGCCGTGAGCGTCGATCAACTTGGCCTTGATGCCGGGGAGGAGAGAACCCGAGGAGCCAAAGAAGATGTCGTTTTCGTTGGTAGTGACGATACAAGGAGACGACTCAGTCATGCCTGTGAAGGTCGAAATAAGCCCAAAGAAACATGACAACAAGGAGGCAAATGAGCAATGCATGGTGAAAAACTTACCGTATCCTTGACCAATACGCCAAGTCGGATAGAGGCGCAGCAATTTCTCAATCGTCTCAATACCAAGAGGGGCGGCACCGCTTGTAATAGATTTCACGCTCGAGAGATCGTACTTGGCGCATTCGTCGCTGCTGGAAAGCATTTGAATGAGCATGGGAGGTACAACGTTGAGATGGCTGAGCTGGAATTTCTCAATGGCGGAAAGAGTCGAAGTGAGGGTAAAACGGGGCAAGATGACGGTGCAGTCGCCACAGTACTGGCTAACATGAGCGACCATGACGAGGCCGAAGATGTGACACAAGGGCAAGACTCCAAGCTCAGCGCGGGTAGTGACGCCAAACTGATGGCGGGAGGAGGCATCATAGGTGACAAACTGGACAATGTTGGCAATGACATTGAAGTGAGAAATCTTGACGGCTTTCTAGAGGCAGCCAAGGCGTCAGAGAAAGAGAGAGGCGTTTGGAAGGGGGCAGGTGGCTAGTCATACCGGGAGGCCCGAGGTGCCGCTCGAGTAGCAGAGGTAGGCCGTCTGGCGAGCGGCCTGGCCCTTGACCCAAGAGAGAGGGGCAAGTGGAGGCAAAGCATGGCCTTCTGCGACAAGCTGATCGAAGGTAAGGAGTGAGGCGTGGTCAGGGCCGGGGGGGGCATCGGGGAGGGGCAAAAGAAAGACGCGGTCGCGGGGGATGGCTGCGGCGTCGGCGGCGGTCAGAGCAGCATTGAGCAGCGGGACGCAGGTAAAGAGGGCCTTTGCGCCCGAGGAGCGCAGCTGGTGCTCCAGCTCGGAGGCGGAGTAGGCAGCGCTGGCAGGGGTGGCGATGCCCGAGAGGCGATGAAGGGCGTGGGTAAGAGGCACATAGTCAATCTGGACAGGGCGTCAGGACCAAGAGCTTGCAGGGCGGGCCAGGGGCTACTGACGGTGTTGAGGGAGTAGATGGCAACGACGCGATCCCATTCTGTGCCCTCGGCCGGACTTATGCCCAGGCGGCGGCCAAGAGCGCGGGCGAGGCAGTCGACGCGGCGAGCCACGTCTGCGCAGCTATAAGTCTTGCCTGTGAGGCCACATGTATAGGGGTTGCGCGAGGCAGCAAAGGGGCGGCGGCCATGGGCTTCGGAATTGACAAACTGGCCCACAGTGATGGAGTCGGGGAGATCTGCATCGACATGACGATTAGCAGGCGCACAAGACTTAAGCATACCCAGCGGCCTGGTAGCTCGTACCTGGGAGAGGAGGGTAGCAGCTGGGTGACACAAAGGCCATTGTGGCGACGAGAAAGCAGCGACTACGTGTGACAGGACGGCCGGGAGGGGGGGGGGGGGAAGCGATTACGAGCGCGATTGGTGGTTTTGATGAGCAGCAGAGCAGCTAGATATGCCTTGGTTGGGCCTGCAAGGACAGTCACGCGGCACTTTGTTAGAAGCTGGGATACGGTCACGCAGCCCTTTATAAGCTGGGATACAGTCACGCAGCCCTTTATAAGCTGGGATAACAGTCTGGGAGCTGTTGAGCGCCTCGGCAAGCGGATGGGGCTCGGTAAAGTCGGAGTCGCGTCATGCAGCGCTAGACGACTTGGTCGGCTTGCGGCTCTCGAGACCCACGACCCGGCGCCATTTGGCCATGTGTCGCTGGGCACTAAAAAGCTTGCATCGCTGGGATATCCTTGGCTGGCATACGCGTGTCTTTGACGTCAGTCAGCCCAACAGCCGCTGCTACTACTGTAGTAGTAATTTGCATCATGCTATACCTTGTAGTAGTAGTAGTCGCAGCAGTTGTAGGAGGAAGAGGAGGCAATCCTATAGTAGTAGTAGTAGTAGTAGTAGTACAGTAGTAGTAGGTACCTGCATACTTTACGTCTTTGGTGGCTATGGCAGAGAGGTAGCAGCACTGTTTTGTCTTGTGGTTCTACTACATGCAAATATGCTAGTAGCCTAATACTACTGGTAGGTACCTACTTCCTTTTATAGGTGCACTGAGTACAGTAGTAGTAGTAGTAGAAGTACTACTAGTATGTATAATTGTTTCTTTCCTCAAGCGGGTTTTATTCTTCTTAAATGGCTTTTATACCTCTTATATGCATACAGCTCTCGTGTCTTTCCCAAGTTGGTAGTACTTACATTGCAAGATGTCCTCCTCTATGCGCCTACTACCTACTTAGGTAGGTACGCCCATAGTCTATATCGTCAGACTTATATGACCTTTTGTCTTTTTTTTTTCTTGTTTGTTTGTGTTTGTATATATATGTGTGTGTGTGTGTTGGAGATAGGGAGAGTAAGTGAGAAAGTGAAAGAGTGAGGGAGTGAAAAAGAGAGGGAAAAATTGAGCAAGAGAAAAAACAAGTCTCAAGTGCAACAAACGCTTCAAACTCCATGGAAACCAGCCGTCAGCATGGCAGCAGCCAGCAGCACCAGGACAGGAACAGCCGCCCGTTGGCTGCCACTGTCATCGTCCCCGCCATCAGTCGCCGATGGTGAGCCTCCAGTACGCGTGGGCTGTGCACAATGGTCAGCGCTTATCCTGGCACAAGGGAGAGCGGGCCAAGATACCTGAGCCGGAGAGCCCGAAAGACCGGCATCGCTTTCCTTGCATTGGCCCGTCGCCCTGGGCACTGCGTCAGGGCCAGACCCCACGGCCACAATGTCGTTGCTTCCGCAGTCGGCAGCCTGGGCCATGTGGACAGCCTCGTTGTCCCAGTCAAAGACAAAGTAGCCGGCGCGAAGGACAGAATCGCCAAGAATCTGCTGATCCGTCGTCGTCACCAGCCCGACATAGCAGATGCGGCTGTTGCCCAGGTCAAGCAAAAAGTCGGTCAGAGGCACCCGGATCGTCTTGGGCCCAAAGCCAAAGTCAACAGTGCCGCCGCCGCGAGCAATGGAGCAGGGCACCTGATAGTAGCCCTGGCGGTCCGCCTGCGCATTCAGCGCCTGCAAGACGGGGCCTGCCAACCTTGGATGGATGCGTGACACCGTGGTGCCAGAATCCAGCATCACGTTGCCATCCTCGGGCCCTACTTGGTTGGCAAAGGAGCCCGACGACGATCGGCGCCCAGAGCCCAGCGTGACGCCGATGCTCGTCAGCTGCACCGCCAGCCGGACCTCGCCCTGGATGCCCCGTACCATGGGCCGACGCTCAAGATTGCCGATAAACTTGGAGCGGTCCACGCCGCCGTATATGACGGCTCCCGTCTTGGCCTCGGCCCGGCGAAGATCAAGGGCAAAGACTCGGCTCGCAATAACGCCTTGCTCCGCCATGGAATGGAGAAGGAGGTTGTAGGGCTGCCGAGGCTGGTTGCTGTTTCTGTTGCCGTTGTTGCCATCGCTGTCGCCGTCAAAGGAGCCGGTGAGTGAGGGCGCCAGTCCCAGGATACCTTGGCTCTGGCCGCGGCTCTCGCGCACCACGCCAAATGTCTGGTTCTGGATATTGGCCCCGCCGCCAAAGGAAAACGTGTCGCGGTAATAGTTGATGGACACCGATGTCAGCGTCGACGTATCCGTCGGGTCGCCATAATTGATGACTTCGCGTCCAAAGGGTCCCGCGGGCGGCGTTGTCGACTTTTGTGGGTCGTACTGGCCGAAGCTGAAGCATTGCTCTACTTGCTTCCTGGTGGGCGCTGTGGCGCAGTCTGGATTGACCCATAGTTCGCTTGAGCCCGTGTCGACGAGGACTGTTACTTTTTGGGGGGGTGTTCCAATCTCGACTGTCTTGTCATTAGCACCCAAGCCAACAGGACACATGGCAGACTCAACGAACCCTCGGTTGCATAAAAGAATTCCTCGTTACTCAGCTCGTCTTGGATGGCGTTGTCTCGCCGTCTTTTGCTGCCCGATTTGGGTGGTCGCGCAATAGTGCCCACTGGCATTGCCAGGTAGCCTTTGCCCGCCACGGCCCTGGGGAAGCGGCCAAGAGAAGATGTGTCGTGTGCCTCGACGACATTGTGTGTGTTTGCTAGCAGCAAGATCAAGGCGACCGTTGCTACAGAGCCCCAGGATGTCTTGGTGGACATTTGGCCAACAAGTGTACAGCTTGGCTGGCTTCCTCGTTTATGCCCGCTTGCGCTGGCACTCGGACAGGCGAGCTTCCAGGGGCTGCTTGCAGTGTCCAACCAGTAGCTCGGGTCCAGCCCCCGAGGCGAATGCGTACGAGGCAGATGGAGAAAAAAAAACAGGGCGGTTACGGTCGGCGCCTATTTCAAGAGGGGGGGAGGGCCGAGCGAATTCGTTGGAGAGGGCCAAAGCCGACAAAGAAGGCAAGGACAATAAGCACCTGTAAAGAAGATGGAATAATAAATAGTAGTATTCTTTATATATGTAGAAGATGGAAGCAAAAATTAAAGATGGTGACGAGAGTGGGTGCGGGGAGAATAATGAGCACAAGGATAGCGATGTAGTAAGAATAAGGATAGGAATAATACAGAATGAGCAGACGGAGGCAAGAGAGGCGCAAGGCAAAGGGCCTAGGGGAGAGTGACGACGATATGGAGAGGAGCAATTTCTAAAACAGGAAAAGAGGCAAAAAAGAGGAAACGAGAGACCGGCAGGGACACAGGCCGAGCACGCGAAACGGCGCGAAGCTTGGCTCCGACAAACCACAGAAAGACGCATAGACCCATGCAGACCATGATGTACGCGTAGGCGCAGGGACCACGAGCTAGACGGCATGGCTGTGCACGGGCGGACTCGACCTCCTATTCGGACGTGGCGCCAACTCTTGTGCGGGCGAGTACTTTGTGTGATTTTATTTACCAGACACCACCTTGTGCTTACGGTTCGGCGCTGCCCAAGGGGGTGGCAGTTGGTCTACATGGATAATCATGGATGAAGTACATGTATTGTATACGTTGGACATTGGATGCACTGTACATGTATGCTGCATGTCCTGTAATGTGCGAGCCATGCAAGAGGGGGAAAATGTGGTATGAGGTATGTAGTAGTGCTACTATGTGCAAATGTGCAATACATGCATGGCGTTGTTGCCGCCGAGCGTGGGGAAGCACGAGCTAATCAACGTCATGGATTAACAATGGTGTCGATTCTGGATAGGAAGCGCTAGTAGCAAGAAAAGAAGGCAAGCAAAAAAGCAAAAAGCAAAAAGCAAAAAGGAATAAAAATCAAAAGTCGAAATGGGAAATTCTCTTATTGACAGAGAGATGGGGGCAAATTATTTGCTTATAGAGGGTCAAGCTGGTAAATTGTTTTGCCAAAAGAGGGTCGAGATATGTACATACATGTACTAGTAGTAGTAGTAGTTAGTAGTAGTTAGTAGTAGTAGTAAGGAGTAGTAGTGGTGGTGATGAATTCATTGTCTGACGATTCGAGTTGCAAAAAAAAACAAAACATTAAAAAGAAACAGACTAGAAAAAGAAACAAAAACAAATAAAAATAAAGATAAACGACCATGTAGATGGATGAATCAAGTAAAGACTGAAAAAAGAAAAAAAAGAAAAAAAAAAAAGAGAAGAGGCCGCCGGCGACTTGGGCTTGCTGCGCCTTGCACCCTGGACGAAACAGGTTAAACAAGAGTAATCAAGGTTACGGCCGAGCCGCAGCAAGAGTACGGAGACTGGACAGCCAGTCGGACATGCGCCTAGTGGCGGGCCCAGTTGTGCGGTTGATGCCTTCAACGAGGATAAAGTCATGGGCCTCGTCGTCAGGCAAGTCAACTCTGACGTCAAGGGCAGGGTCGAGCTTTGCCAGCATCTGGGCCAGATCAAGCAAGTGGGCGGCAAATACTTCTCGCCTGCCGCCGCTCAGGTAGAGGCGGGTGGTCACGTGATGCAGGTCCTGGAACCACTGCGGGGTAAAAGGGCCAATGGCGGCGAGATTTTCAGTGTGCGGGCCAAAGTGCTCGAGGCCCAGACGGGAGACCATGGAGGCGGAGAGCATGTCGTTGGCCCTGTTTTGGACATAGGACCACGACTGGGTGCTGCGGGCGACCCACGGCGAGACGAGGAAGACGCCGGCCAGCGGCTCGGCCAGGCTGAAGCGGCGGGCAGCGGCGTCGACGGGATGCAGCAAGTGGCTCATGAGCTGCAAGGCCATGTTGCCGCCGGCCGAGTCGCCGCCAAAGACAATGTTGCGGGGCGAGAAGCCGGCATCCAGCAGGGCGCCCAGCCCGGCGGCGGCCTGGCGCAGCTGGACGGGAAACTTGGCGCCGGGGCTGAGCGAGTACTGCAGCAGCCCAACGGCCACGCGGCCCTGGCTGGGCTGGACAAAGGCGCGCCAGCAGAGCTCCAGGTGGCCGCGGCTGGCCGGCACGACGTAGCCGCCGCCGTGGAAGAAGAGCACGGCCGTTGTGGCGCGCTGCTTGTCGCCTATCCACAGCAGCGCCGACTCGGGGGCTGCCTCGACGGCCAGCGGCTCCACTCGCGCCTCGAGGCCCTGATTGCGCATCCACGCCTCGTACGTCTGGCGGGTCGACGGGAGCAGCGCCTGGATCTGCCGCCCGGAAAAGCTGGTGAGCAAGACGCGGGCCACGGCGCACGTCAGGTAGAAGCGGAGCTTGAGTCGGTGCCGCAGCGCAAACCAAGTGTAGGTGACCCAGTAAGCCAGCAGTCTGGCCGGAGCTGTTTTGCCGCGTCAGTTGTTTGCCCTCTGCGAATAGCCATGCCCGTGTGCGTACCGACAAACAAGAGCGTAAAGACGAGACTGCCCGTCTCGCCCACCGAGAGGCCTATCTTGGCTGCGTCGGTCTAGCCAGCGGCTGCCATGTCAGCCTGCCAGTCTCTGCCATTGAAGAGGCCCCAAGGCCCAAAGAGGGGAGAGAGAAAAGCCCCAAGGCCCAAAGCTCCAAGGCCCAAAGAGGAGAGAGAGAAACCCCCCAAGGCCGGGTGGGAGGCATACCATGATGCAATATCTCGAGGCTGGAGAGCAAGTCGTCTTGACTGGCCAAGGGCAAATCCGGTGTGCGGCCAGTCTTGTTATATCCTCGCCTCTGCCCGGACTAGCCTGCTGCACGACAAGGGTTCACCATTGGACAACAGCCTCTCCATGGCGACTTTTGCCCCGTGACCAACTCGCCATGTTTGAGACTCTTTGCCCAGAAACAGACGACTTGCATCCAGGCGCTTGATAAGAGAACAACAAACTAACTCTAGTCTAGCCTACTCCACCAAGGCGGCCCGAAGCCATTGGCCATTCAACGGCACTCGCATGGCGGTGTCAAAGGGTGTCAAAGCTCTTACTAATTTGTCTTGTATAGGCTGCCTTGTCCAGGACCAGACAACTCTGCATCAAGGCGCTTAACAATGAAGCAGACAGGCCACTTTGCACAATGGGCCCTGATGCTTGGTCATGGCTTATTAGAGCCATCATCTATCTGGACAGGATGCAACCTTGGCTGGATGAGTTGGACCGTCGGCCCGGACCCTTCCTTTGGCTCGCCAAGCCCAAGAGCGGACACGGTGTAGTGCTTGGCCCGCAAAGTGGAGGCCGAACAGACTCGAGCCAGCCTCTTGTGACTTGCAAGCAAGAGCCGTCTCCCATGTGTTGCAATCAAAAGCCGTCTACACCATGGCGACATCTCGCCAGGGCTTCACCATTGACCATGTTGTTGCCGCCATCAAGCATTGGCTGCTGAACCCCAAAACCACTCTTGCCGCCGCTGTGCTCGTGTGGTGGCGGCCGCTGTATGCTCGTCTCCTGACGCGACTTGGCACACACCAGGCTTCACGCCTGCGCTCGCGAGTGACTCTGCTAGCGGGCGTCAGTCTGGTGCTGGCCCTGGCCCGGCGTCTGAAGCGGCTCCAGGCCAACAACTGGACGCACGACAAGACTTGGGACTGGGACCACGAGCTCGTCGTGGTGACGGGAGGCAGCAGCGGCATCGGAGAGCGCATCACGCAGCTGCTGCTGGCTCGCAACGCTAAGACGCGCATCGCCGTCGTCGACTTCAAGCCGCTCACCTGGTCTCCCCCCGAGGCTGCTGTTGCCTCGGGCCGTCTCCGCGTCTACCAGTGCGACCTGGGCGACTCGGACGCACTGCGAGCAACCTGTAACAGCATCCGCCAGGACCTCGGTGACCCAACAGTCCTCTTCAACAATGCCGGCCTGGCCAGGGGCTGTACCATTGTCGAGGCCACGCCCGGTGACATTGAGGCTACTGTCCGCACAAACCTCATTGCGCCCATGCTCCTCGTCAAGGAATTCTTGCCCGCCATGATTAGGCGCGACCACGGCCACATTGTCAACACGGGCTCCCTGAGCTCCGTCATGTCTGTCCCTCGCCTCGTCGACTATGCCGCCACAAAAGCCGGCCTGACTAGTCTCCACGAGGGCCTTCAGCTCGAGCTTGCCAGGTGCCACGATGCTCCCCGCGTGCGCCTGACGCTCGGCATCTTCAGCTACATCCGCACGCCCCTCTTCTCCGGCCACCTAAACCTCTCCACCTTCTTGTCGCCTCTCCTCCACGTCGATAGTGTTGCCGAGAGTCTAGTGGATGCCGTCTATAGTGGCTACGGATCCACCATTTATATGCCTAGTTTCGCCGCTTTAACAGTGGCCATGGTATGCCTTTTGCCCGTCATGCCTATGCTCAATCCGGTCAAGCCAAGCGCTAACAAATCTTACTTGCCAATACACACAGAAAGGCGCCCCCGACCTGCTGTTTTGGCCCCTGAGACAGGTAGCATGCCGCTCCAACCTTGACTTTACAGGCCGCCACCAAGTAGATGAAGTGACGGGCGCTTTGCGCAAGACGCCTTGGCCCTGACCTTGGCCAGCACAGTACTCGGTCATATGAATACATTTTGCACGGTTTGACGCATTTGCCTTCATGTGATTACTCGGAGCCAATTAGAGGTGCCGTGTGCAAGGAGCGAGACATGCAATGTCACGGTCCCCATAACAATTGTCTAGGTACATGTCAAGTATCGTCTGGATCAAGATAGCCTCAAGATCTTCCCCCCCCCCCCCCGGCCTATCCTTTTTAGCTTGTGTGTTTTTAGTTGATGCAGCGCCAGCCAAGTCGGTTCGCTCGCCTACCCCGCGAACGCTACCGCTAACGTCCGCCCTGCTTGAGCATAGTAGGCCTCAAGCAGAATAGCACCGGCATGGATAGTGCCTGTAGTAGACCCGAGTCCGCTCGGCCGAGGCAGCGTCGACGGCGAATGGGTACAAAACAAAACAAAAACGCTGAATATATGGCCTTGTTGCTCCCTCGTTGTTCCCTCGTTGCTCCCGTGTTGCCCCTTCCAATTCCTGTATACTCTGAGAGTCTCTCTGGCAGTCTTTGATTGCTTCAAGTGCCTTTTGCCTGCCGACAGCGGATACGGTGGAGAGTCAGAGGGCCCAGTTAGTCGAGGCGTCATGGATGACAAGAGCACGTACAGCCAGTTTGCCTGTATCGGCTCGGGATTTTCCGCCATTTGTCTGGGTGCAACGCTCAAAAGATGGTATGGCATTTCCGACATTCGCCTTTTTGAGCGCCATGGCGACTTGGGAGGCACATGGTTCATCAATAGCTACCCAGGTAAGCAGCAGCTGTTCCCCCTTGGCCAAGTTTGTCTGACTTGCTCTGACTCGGGACGCCTGTTCCTCTTGTTACAGGCTGCGCATGTGACGTGCCCAGTATCCTCTATAGCCTGTCCTTTGCTCCCAACCCGGAATGGTCCAGCACGTTTCCCGGAGCCCACGAGCTCTGGCTCTATCTCAAAAAGGTGGCGGATGACTACGACCTGACGCCGAAAATCAGCTTCAAGACTCGGGTTGTGCGCTGCGAGTGGCTGGAAGAGTCGAGCCGATGGCGCATCCACTATGAGCGCGTCGACGCCGGCACCAGCGAGAGCTTTGTCCACGAGTGCCAGTTCCTCTTTAGTGGCTCGGGGATCCTGACGCAGCCCTCGATTCCCAAGCTGCCGGGAATGGAGTCGTTTGGCGGGTCTCTCTTCCATGCCTCGCGCTGGCCAGCCCATCTTGACATGCGAGGCAAAAGAGTCGTCATTGTGGGCAACGGCTGCACGGCGGCGCAAATCATACCCTCCATTGTCGAGCAAACGAGCCATCTGACCCAGGTGGTGCGATCCAAGCACTGGATCGTCCCTGCGGCAGTGGTGCCCGACACCAAGACGTTTCGCTGGTTCTGCCGCAACGTGCCCGGCTTTCTCGTCTCGATGCGCTTCATCGTCTTTGCCGTCCTCGAGGAGACTTTTAGGACCTTTTTTGTCTCCTCGGCCAGCAACAAGCTCCGAGCCGCCCAGCAAGCCAAGGTTGAGCACTTTATGCGCTCCAAGGTGCCCGAAAAATATCACCACCTCGTCATACCCGATTTCGAGCTCAGCTGCAAGCGCCGCATCTTTGACGCGGGATATCTCGACTCGATGCACTCGCCCAAGCTGACCATTACCGACGACGCCGTTGCCGAGGTGCTGCCCGCCGCCATCCGCACCAAGAGCGGAGCAAAGATTGACGCCGATGTCATTGTCTTGGCCACGGGCTACCAGACGAATGACTTTATGCACGGCATCGACTTGGTGGGCAGACGCGGCATCGACATGCGCGAGCACTGGGAGTCGTTTGGCGGCGCCGAGGCTTACAACTGCAGCGCCATGAATGACTTTCCAAACTTTTTCATGATTCTAGGTATCAATGCCCTTGCCTTGTCCATCCTTTGCGTGTGCCAGCCACTGCTTTCATGAGGCCTGGCCCAAAGGAGGGGAAAAAAAAAAGAGAGTAAACAATAGAAGCAAAGGGGTGCTAACGCTCTGCTCTGCTGCCCAGGTCCAAACACTGCAACTGGCCACACGTCCACCATTCTAGCCATTGAAAACTCTGTCAACTATGCCCTGCGCATCATCAAGCCCGTACTTGACGGAGACGCCACGGCTGCCGAGGTCAAGCGCGAGGCGGAGGCGCGTTATTCAAAAGAGATGCAGCGCGACTTGCAGCAAACAGTCTGGTTTGGAAATTGCAGCAGCTGGTACACCAAGCTAAAAGCCGACGGCACCAGGTGGAATGCAACTACCTATCCACGCTTCCAGGGCGAGTTTTGGTACAAATGTCTCTTTCCAAACTATAATGACTGGCAGTACACGGTTCGTCTCCTCGCCCCTTTGCTCCCTCTGCTGCATGCAAAATATATGCTCCCTCATGGCGCACCGCTGACCCTTATCCATTGCCAGATGACGCCAGGCTCCACTCGTCGCAGGTTTCTGCGCAAGACCTACAAGATTCTGTCTTGGGCCGTCTACATCTTGCTGGGTATTGGCCTTGGCGTCACGGTGCGGGACAATGGCTTCAACTTTGCCAACTACCTGCCCTATTTGTATCAGTCCTACCTTGAGCTTAAACGCCGCCTCTCGTTTTGACCCTTGGCTATGATTTGCGGGCCGGCATGAGGCTCATCATGCCAGCCCCGGCTTTCCTTTTATCAGTATTTAACACTATTGTATTGCGCAGCTGCGTCCCAAGCTATCTAGATGCATCTACTAGTTCACCTTTGCCACCAACACCTACAGCACACTTCATGTGTCACTAGATTCGTAGTCACCAGCATTTGGCCCCGTCAACCATAAAGCGTCTTGTTGTGTCTTGGTATCAAACTTTTTTTTTGAGCCCACCACGCATCTCGTACAAAATGCCCGACTCGCTCAAAGCAGACCAGTCCAGTAGGCAATAACAGCCCTGCAACGACAGCACTCCTAGGCATTTGCCCACTATGTGCCCATGGGCCTTGAAACCCTTGCCTCGACGCCAATATGCGCCATACCCAAGCATACAACACGGAAGCTGCTTGCCACGTTCAAAAAGGCTTCCCAGCCCCCGAGATGATCAAAAAAACGCTTCCAAGTTGTCGTCTCAAGTCTTCATTGTTGACATCGTGTGTGTCCTCGACTTCGCCCCACCGAGAGGTCTGCCAGTCAGTCTCAAGGTTGAGTGCTTTGGCAGCCTCTTCGACGCCAAATCTATGCGTCTTGACTGGCACATGGCGTCCAGCTGGGCTCTCGCTCCACTCGGCCACTAGTCTGGCGGCGGCAACTAAGCTTTTCCCCGCAAGCACTGCCCGCTCTAGCCCAGCTAGATCCCAGGCATTGAGCCCTTCCACCCAGTCTTGGATAGTCTCCCTCACGCCTTCAGCCTGCCGACGCGGGACAATGCAGTGTCCGTCAAGCACAGGCTCGATTGTGATGTCGGGCCAGACATGGGTGGCCAAGAAGGCCAGTGTCTCCCGAGCCACTTTCTTCTGAACATCTCGCAGCGCTTCACCAGCCTTGTTGCGAACTTCAAACTCACCGGGCGGCGGCGCCCAGCATAGCAGTGTGTCTGTGTCGAGATATCGCATGGCCGAGGCGGCAATGTCGGTGCGAATTTTTCCCAATCTGGGCGCACTCGACTCATCGTCCCTCTCAATGTCTAGAGCTCGACAGATGAGACTGGTGAGCGGTATGAGGTGCTGCTTGGTGGCCTGTTGCGCCGATGTCAACGAATCCCACTCATGGGCGAGAGCAGCGGCTAGATTCGTTTTGGATAGCGGGAGCTTTATGATTTCACGTGTCTGGGGATGCCGGAGTGGCCTCGAGTCGAGAAATATCTGCAGCGTGCCTATTCGCTTCGGCTTCAGCTCATTCATCCCTCGAAGCGCTTTTTGGACCAAGTCTCACCATCAACTTCCTCAACGCGGACATTACTCCAGAACCTGCCGCTCACAGGCGCAGACTTTCCAGTCTTGGAATTCTTCAGCAATCTTGCAGACTTGAGCAACTGGGCGTGCTTTTTGCGACGTGCAAGTCGCTCACTGACACTCTTGACTGAGGGCCTGGGAGGGTCGGGGGGCGGGCCCGTTCCCACGAGAGGAGCGACATGGGCCCGATTGGAACTTGTCGAGTGCACAAAACAAGCTGGAGCCGGTGCAACCGAGATGCAGCGAGAGAGCGGGCGAGAGATACGTGCCAACAACATCATGTTGCAAGGGCCAAGAGCTTGCAGAAGAACCAAGGGTTTCCTTCAGGTCAGCAGAAATGATGTTAACCGTGCAGAATGCGGTTAAGTGTGATATGTGTATGCCGATGCTCTCGGTAAACCCGGTTACTAGCAGCAGTAATACGACTATTACGTAGTACTGTAGAGTACTAGTACTGTAGTACTACTACTATTTAGTAGTATGTGCACCAAGGTAGAAGCTACTATAGTACTTGCACGCCACCTGCTGGATGCTTCGTGCTTCAGTGCAAGGCCATTTCGGCGGCGAGAGCTGGCGGCACACGTCGATTGATTGACTGACATATGCATGAAACTCGGGAAATGGTTTTGATTCCCCATTCAATTCAATTACAGTCCTCTAATATATGTAGGCTACAATACTAGTAATACTGTAGTAGCTGCTACCTCTTGACGACTTAAAGTACTACTAGATGGACAATGCGCTAGGTGGATTTTGGTCAGTGGCGTCACGTGATCTCGAAGACTACTCAAGGAGGCGGACAGCGTGGTGAAATGCAATCATCAGTGCACCAATTCGACCACAAGAGACCAAAGCTTCCCCTTCTCTCGGCCGCCCATCATGAGCTACGGCAAAAAAGACGAGGACGCCGACCTGGGCTTGGTCAAAGTGGATCGCACACAAGTCTTTCAAGAAGGTGAGCCGTCTTGCATCAAACGCCACCTGACTGCCCATTGACTTGGCCAACAGCACGATTGTTCAACAGCTCCCCCATTCAACCGCGACGATGCCGCATACTTCTCACCAAGATTGCCCTCCTGCTCTACAGCGGCGAAAGGTTTCCCACAAACGAGGCTACCACACTCTTCTTTGGCATCTCCAAGCTCTTCCAAAACAAAGATGCCAGCCTCAGACAAATGGTCCATCTTGTTATCAAGGAGTTGGCCAGCTCGGCAGAGGACATCATCATGGTTACCAGCACCATCATGAAGGATACTGGAGGTAGCAGCGACGCCATATACCGGCCAAATGCCATCCGAGCACTGTGCCGCATCATTGATGTAATCTCAAATCCGCCCCTCTTGCTCCAGCTCTTCTGACAGTACCACAGGCCACCACGGTTCAATCCATTGAGCGAGTAATGAAGACTGCCATTGTGGATAAGAACCCCTCGGTGTCTTCGGCAGCCCTTGTTTCCTCATATCATCTCCTTCCAATTGCCAAAGACGTGGTGCGCCGGTGGCAGAGCGAGACACAAGAGGCCGCCGCCTCGACGAAATCATCAGGCGGATTTTCCCTCGGCTTCTCCTCCTCGAGCGGTCAGATGCCCCTCAATAACTCTACAATGACCCAGTACCATGCCGTCGGTTTGCTCTACCAGATGCGCATGCACGATCGCATGGCATTGGTCAAGATGGTGCAGCAATTTGGCGCCGCTGGAGCCGTCAAGAGCCCGGCCGCAACCGTCATGCTCGTACGCCTCGCCGCCCACTTGGCTGAAGAGGATGCATCCCTTCGTAAGCCCATGATGCAGCTACTCGATGGATGGCTACGGCACAAGAGCGAAATGGTCAATTTCGAGGCTGCCAAAGCCATTTGCGATTTGAGAGATGTCACAGACAATGAAGTCGCTCAAGCAGTTCAAGTTCTTCAGCTCTTCCTGACCTCTCCAAGAGCCGTCACAAAGTTTGCCGCATTGCGTATTCTTCATAATTTTGCCTCATTCAAACCTAATACCGTTGCCGCCTGCAATCCCGACATTGAGCTTCTCATCTCCAATAGCAATCGTTCCATTGCCACCTTTGCAATTACCACGCTTCTCAAGACGGGCAACGAAGCCAGCGTTGACCGACTGATGAAGCAAATTGCAGGCTTCATGTCAGAAATCACTGACGAATTCAAAATTACAATCATTGAGGCTATTCGCACCTTGTGCCTCAAGTTCCCCAACAAACAAGCTGGCATGCTCACCTTTCTCAGCGGTATTCTACGAGACGAAGGAGGCTACGAATTCAAGAGAGCTGTCGTGGAGAGCATGTTCGATCTTATCAAGTTTGTTCCAGATTCCAAGGAAGAAGCTTTGGCCCATCTCTGCGAATTCATTGAAGATTGCGAGTTTACAAAACTGGCCGTACGTATTCTTCACCTTATAGGCCTCGAAGGTCCCAAGACGAGTCAGCCGACCAAGTATATCCGCTACATCTATAATCGTGTCGTTCTTGAAAATGCCATTGTGCGGGCCGCCGCCGTCACCGCCCTATCCAAATTCGGCGTTGGCCAGCAAGATCCGGATGTCAAGGCCAGTGTCAAGGTTTTGCTCACGCGATGCTTGGATGACGTGGATGACGAGGTCCGCGACCGTGCTGCTTTGAGCTTGAAACTCATGGGTGAAGAGGACGACACGGCTCGCAATTTCGTCAAGAATGGTTGGTGGCAGCGTTTCCCAGCCAGCCCCCTTGTCGAAAACTGCTAATCATTGGTTTCAGAAAACATGTTTTCTCTCCCTGTCTTTGAGCATCAATTGGTCATGTACGTTACCTCGGATGACAAGTCGACCTTTGATGAACCATTCGATGTTGGCAAGATACCCGTTGTCACCCGTGAACAGGCCGATGCCGAAGACAGGACTAAGAAGCTCACGGCAACGGCACCAACCCTCAAGACACCCAAAGTAGGCCCAAGCAAGACGCCTACAAGCGGTGCAGAGGCTGCAGCTTCTGCCTCTGCTCAGGCACAGCGCTATGCCGAAGAGTTGATGCAAATTCCGGAAATCAACGAATTCGGCAGTGTATTAAAGTCATCACCACTGGTGGAACTTACGGAAGCCGAGACGGAGTATGTGGTTGGTGTCATTAAACACATCTTCAAGGAGCATATTGTTTTACAGTATGAAGTCAAGAATACTCTCCCTGATACCATTTTGGAAAATGTGTCAGTGGTGGCTACTCCATCCGACGAAGAGGAACTCGAAGAGGTCTTCATCATTCAGGCTGAAGAATTGCCGACAGAGAAGCCAGGAAAGGTTTATGTGGCGTTCAGAAAAGTTGGCGGACCAGGTTCAACACCCGTCGCCACATTTTCAAATATACTCAAATTCACCACCAAGGAAATCGATCCGTCAACTGGCGAGCCCGAAGAGAATGGCTACGACGATGAATACGAAGTTTCAGAGTTTGATATTAATGGGAGCGATTATCTCGTACCTACCTTTGCCAGCAATTTTAATCACTTGTGGGAGCAGATTGGGGCGTCTGGAGAAGAGGCAGAGGAAACGCTACAGCTGGGCGGATTGAAGAGTATCGCAGGTAAGAGACGAGATTACAGACTACATCGTGGAAGGGTAGGGGCTCACAGTCATTATAGATGCAACAGAGCAACTAGCAAAGGCGCTGTCTCTGCAGCCATTAGAGGGTACCGATGTACCGGTAAATCAGAGCACACACACACTCAAGCTGCTGGGCAAGACGGTTGGCGGAGGCAGAGTCATTGCCAACGTGAGGTTGGCGTATTCGGCAAAGACGGGTGTGACGACCAAGATTACAGTCAGGAGCGAGGGAGAGGGCGTTGCGTCAATGGTGATTGCGTCTGTGGCGTAGTGGCCGAGACGTTGGCGTGACCAAATTATAATCACGGTATGGCAATGGTGTAGTACTGTAAATGCGGTGTATGTGCGCTCACCACCACTTTGTTGACGATGACTTCGTACATGTGGCTTCTGTGGCAAGAAAATTGGGTGCCAATGAAAGGGAAATAGCGTCGGGTACAGCAGCTGTTGGCTTGTTGGACGCGTCTGTTGCAACGTCAAAGACCAAGGCCTTGGTGCTTGTAGACGTGGTAAGCAGGTTCCTCATAGGGGTGGGCACTGTGGCTCAATTGATGATGAGACTTGGCAAGGCAGCAGTTGACACTATGGGGAGAGACGCACGCCTTGAGAGCTTCAACAGCGTTACGAGCAACGTCGAGTCCTACGCAGAGGGCTTCGACGCGAACCTCTGGTGTCTCCTTGAGCATGCCGACGGAGCCGATGTGAGGTTGAGCAGCATCGCCAGGGCGAAATTGACCAGTGCCAGTCGAGGACCAGCAGCACTCGGTGTACTTTGATGGGCCGGGGAGGCGGCCAGCACCGGCGGCGAAGATGGCTGTCTTGCAAGCGGAGACAGCAGCAGGGGGTGCATAGAAGACAAGGCTGTAGCAAGAGGCCATGTCTGTGTCGACGCTTGGCTGCCGCGAGAAAGCAGGGCGTGTGGTTATGAAGATTTTTTTTTTAAAAGATTACTAGTAGTAGTAGTAGTAGTAGTAGTAGCTGGTAGTACTACGAGTATGTAGTGTAACAACATTGCTACTGTCCTACAGAGCTTGGCAGGCAGGAAAAGAGTGCCGGCGGGCACGCGGGGAAATAATGAATCCGTGGTCTACAGAAACAGCAGCGGACAGTCTTGCCAATACACATACAAGCAAGCAGGTTGTCTTGGATGCCTCGAAGCATTCGACGCATTCCAAGACAAGATGGCGCAGGTTAATGAGTTGGCGGCTGCAGGCGTCTGGGGCGGACGGTCGATTTAGGCCGCGGGTCCGATGCTCGGCCGCCAGCGACATGTGCCAGCCATGTGGCGGCGGGTGCATCGCGATGTAGTGCAGAAGTCGTGTGCTGGTGTGAGCATCTGTAGGGTAGGCGCCTGGGTCGGGGCGCAGGTTGCGGGGACAAGACGCATCTCACAGGGACGCTGCTTCGCTGCCATGTGCCCAAGTCGGGGAGTACAGGCAGATGATTCAAAGTGCTCGTTGGCAGTAGGAGGCCAGATACGACAAGGCCAGATAGGAGGAGACGATGAGGCCAGGTAGGAGGAGGAGGGCAGCCTAGGTTGGACAAGCATCGAGTTGTTGTGCCAGCTGCTCCCTACTACCACTAACACCACTACTACCTGGTAAGTAGGCAATGCTAGTTAGTGCCTCCTCCACACGGACACGCTAGGAGTTTAAGCAGGCGCAGGCCCAGCTAACGCAAGATACCTTGGTAGGTACAGGCAGTGTTGGTCCGAGGTACCTTGCCAGGCGCTCAAAAAGGGACCGGAAGCCAGGTACCGCCAGCACGTCCAAAGGCCCCGACTTGTTGCGAGACTGAGAGCGGCATGTTTCGGCTGACGGATCAGGGGCGCCCCAACAACGACGTAGCAACGACGACGAGGCCCATTCGTTCCCAGACAGGTATATACTCGGGTACAGTATCCAGCCCATAGCGCGTGGCGGGCCTGCTTTCTTGCAGACGTCGAGCCCGTCTCTAAACATTCTTTGCCACCACCGTCGCCGTGTGGACAGCATCCACCAGGCCTGACGAGTGCTGGGCGGCGCAATGAATGCCCTTCAGCAAAAATGTCGCCCCAAGCATCAAGTCTTGGTCCTCAAATGCTATCCTCGAACCGCAAAGGGCGCCGTCGACGTCAAGCCAAACGGCAGCGAGCTCAGCTACCTGCTCTTCTATGCCACTAGCCGCCGCTCCAAGATTCAGAAAATCGGCGCCTTTTTGGAAAAGAAGACGGCCAGTGACGTCTGGCGCATGCGCATTGGGTCAGTTGAATGGCATACAAGCAGAGGCACCAGGCTGACGGGCGCATAGCAATGTCCAGGTCACCCTGGCCATACTGACTGCTCTTGTCGACAAGTCCCCCAAGGACTTTGCTCTCGTTGCCCCTTGCGTCCTCAAGATCCTCCACCTCGTCCTTCGCTCTCATGACATGACCATGATTGAGTCGTCGCTGCCCACCTTTGAAGCCTTTTGCGATCATCATGACGCCTCGTCTCTCTTTGCCGACCACGCCTATCTACAACAATACCAAGCAATTGTTGGCTCATACGCCCAGCTGGCCTCTTCGCAACACCAAGGCAGCGACAGTCGCCCTCTTCAGATGCGCTGGCGGAATGCTGGGCTCGAAGCCATTAGATGCGTCTCGTCTTCGGATGCCTTGTCCTCGCTGACGGGCCGCCAAATCGACGCAATAGTGCCCGTTATCCTTGACAATTTGTGGACCGACGAGGATTCTCTAGACGTGCTCCTCGACCGCGTACACAGCCAGGACAAGGTGGAGGCTAGTCATCGCAGAAACAGCGTCACTAGTGTCCGGCAGACTGATGGCGCCGGCGATACCAACCCCTTGGCCCTGTCGGGCACCGCCCTGGATGCCGACAAACTGGCTGAAGAAGACTTGGGCGTCTTGGCTGTTCAGTGCCTCAAGAGCATCTTCATGGTGCCCAATCGAGCCCAGATACACGCAGCCACGACGGCCTTTCTCACCTTTGTCTCGCAAAAGGTGGGCCAGGGTGCCGCCATTGTCAACAAGGACGACGGCACGGGCCGCGAGTCTGGATGGGCCGTCAAGCTCTATCGTGCTTGTGCGCGATGGGCCCCTGTTCAGGATCGATATGTCATCTTGCTCGCAGCGCGCGACACGATGCTCAAGACGCCTTTGACCGAGGGCGACTTGGCACAGCACCTGGCGCTTGCAGGCATGATGCAGTCGATTCTGCGGTCTGATGTAAATCTCATTGGCCTCAGTGTCATGGACGTGGTCGTTGGCCTGCTTAGGCAGATTAGAAAGCTGCTGCAGCTTGGCGGCAGCGCAGCCAATGACGGTGGCAGTCACAAGGAGGAAAAGGCAGATGTTGGCGATGATTTTGGTTGGCCGCCCCAGCATGGAGAGCTTCTCGGGCGCCTCGAGGGCTGCATTGGCGATCTGGCCACGCACGTCTACTACGCTGATCAGATTGTCGACATGGTGTCGGTCCTGATTGCTCGGCTCAGTCCTTGTCGCTCTGAAAGCACATGGTCGCTTGCCCTGGGAGAAAAGACGCCGGTCAATGACGACGAGACTACGGCTACAGGACTTGGCGGAAGCCAGTCACCCTCGCAAGCTGCATCGTCATCCAAGGCGTTGCGCAAGTCGGCCCTGAGAGTCATTAAACGAATCCTACGCGTTGCAAACCCGAGGGCGCAAGCGGGCGGCAGTCTGAACCTCAGCCGGAACCGCGTGCCCATTTCTGTTTGGGAGGGAAGCCAGTGGCTGTTGCGAGATGCTGACGGGCTCGTCCGCAAGGCCTATGTGGATGCTCTCGTGACTTGGCTCGAGCGCGAGACTACAGCAGCAGATGCCAAGGCCCAAGACGAGACGGCTGTTCATCGCCGCTCTTCTGTCAGGGGCGGCCTGGAGGCGTCGGGCGGCCGGCGAGCCGTGTCTCTGGCCTCGAACCGAGAGCGGCAACCCAAGGCTCGACAGTGCCAGTTTTTGGCCTCGGTGCACCTTGCTGTCTACAACTGCGCTCTGCACTTTGTCGACTATGACAGTGACATTGCCCTGTTGCACAATCTTCTTGCCAGACTTGTCTTGAGTCTGGGTGTCAATGCGGCTCGCTACGGCATCCCCATGATATACAGGCTACAGGAAGAGGTGCAGGGCCTCGAGCTGCCTATTCACAAAGTGCGCATTGCTGCGCTGTGCCATGGCTACTTTTGGGCTTTGTTGGACAAGTTCAACCTGGATTCAACAGCTCCAGGCCGGGCAGTCAACAATGAGGTTGTGCGGCGGCGAAGCAAGGGCTTCTGGGTTGAAGACGTTCGGGTGCCGCCTCCGTCGCTCGATATGATTGGAAGGCCTGGCCAGGCTGGGCCTCAGCCAAGCTGGGACATGAGCAAATTGGAGACGGAAGAGCTGCTGCCTTTTGATGACCGCATCTCTCTTGTAGAGTGCATCAGCACGAGCTACTACGAGAACAGTCTGTCGCCGCCATCAAGCCCTGGCGCGCACCCCGGCCGGAGCCTTTCCAATCCCATGCTGGGCCCCAGCGTCACAGGCGACAGCACAGCCCAGCTGCCCAACAGCCTGCGCGAGGACATGCTGGCCGACTGGTCCAAGGAGTCGGCAGTGGCGGCCCTGTCGGAGGGCAGGGCCGAGTCTGTCAATGGGTCGAGAACGGGCGCACCAGGCCCCAGCCAAAGCCGCGCGCTCAATGCAAGCCTCGTCAATGACAACAGCCCTCTGCCCGCCTCTCCGTACGCGAGCACGCACAACTTGAGAGCCTTGTCTACCCATACACCTGCCGACCGGCTGAGCACCTTGTCCCGGCTAAGGAATGCCAGCGTGCGCAGCAACCGGTCTCCCTCGGCGTCAGCATCGAGCAGAGGGGGCATTGCCTCGGTGGACCAGCTCAAGATGATCTTGTCGGGCAACGCGTCGCCCCAGACGGTGGGAATACCCGGCATAGAACAAGACGAGGGAGACGATGAGAGCATGGTGAGCTATGACGACTGCCAGTCCGAGGGCAGCTTTAGCCCGACGGCGCCGGCAGAACAGGCCACGGCAACAACGGGCGAGGCGCTTGCCAAGTCGATTTCGGGGTCGCTCAAGCGGCCAGCGTCGTCGTGGAATCAAACGCTTGATGGCGACACCAAGGCACAGGGCCTCGACGATTGTTGGGCTAATCCGGGCTTGGCCAGTGCCGTTCCACCGGTGCCTCGGTTGCCCAGCGGCTCTCTCCCTGCCGTGCCAAAGGGCTCAACTGCCGTGCAAGATTTTGCCGAAAAGGCAAGCAGACGCACCATTGGCAGCCGGGGTGGGCAGAGCGTAGCAAGCCGGTCTTTCAAGTCGCGCCACGGCAGCAACAGGGGCATAGACCTGGACAACTTTTTACAAACCATTGACAGTCGGTCAGGCGAGGAAGGGCTAGGCAACATGACGAAGCCGCCCTACTAGGGCTGTGGATCACGATGGACGCCTGGCGGCGGGGTGCGTCGATGGAGAGCATAATGAGTTGATGAGAGCAAGAAGCGACCAAAGAATGAAAGAATGAATTACATGGATTCCTGTGGGCGGTGGCGAATGTATAGATAGAGTAGCACAAGAAATACCATGATGGCATGATAGCACGAGGATACCATGCTGTCGGCGCTAGGGCGCTATAAAGGCGGACGCGTCACGGGCTGGGGCTCATGAGAGTCTGGCGGCCTTGTTTGGCTGGGATGGAGGCGCTGTGAGGAGCCAACCAGACCATGCAAAAGAGTTGTCGAGACAGCAGCAAACGTGCAGCAGCCAGCCGCTCCCGCAGATGGCTTGTTGGCTTGCATGCCAGTCACACCTTTTACCACTCGACTGGCACGGAGCTGGGAGCCGAGAAACAGCGCACGATTGGCCTTGGGGGCAGAATGGCATGGCCCAGCC
This sequence comes from Ophiocordyceps australis, assembly GCA_002591415.1. NCBI lineage: Eukaryota > Fungi > Ascomycota > Sordariomycetes > Hypocreales > Ophiocordycipitaceae > Ophiocordyceps > Ophiocordyceps australis. Next base: position 114,042 of record NJET01000008.1, on the reverse strand, counting down.
ACGATGCAATCCTGGGGCGGGCCGAGCACAAACAAGACGGCGGCGTTTGCTTGCTCCCGTGTAACTCTGGCGAAGCAGTTTGCGGCGATGCCGGGTGTTGGGACAGGAGAGATGATGCTGGATGGATGAAGAGAGGGAAAACAAGAGATGGTCTTGGTAGTAGTGGCAGTACTTGGTTGGTATAGTAGTAGTAGTAGTACTACTAGTAGTAGTAGTATATCGTTTTAAAGCACACACACACACACACACGCACACACACAGGGACACCATGGCCTTGGTTTCAAAGCGCTCTCTGGCACGACTCTGTTGAGAGACAATGACTAGAGCCAGGGCCAGGGCCAAAGGACGAGGCGGACAGGTGTCGATGCTGTCGCCAGGGTCATTACAAGCGCCACTAGCAGGGCCGCTGCTACCAGGGCCGCTGCTACCAGGGCCGCTGCTACCAGGGCCGCCGCTACAAGGGCCGCCGCTACAAGGCCCGTCATTGGAAGCGCCACCACTGCAACCACCACCAGTACAAGGCCCACCATTACTGCGAGCGCCACCGCCACCACTGCAAAGACGACTGCTGCAAAGACGGCCACTTCAAGCACCACTGCTTGCACCACTTGCACCACTTGCACCATCACCACCACCCGTGCCAGCACAGGACGCGCCGCCGGCATACCAACAGGCGGCACATAAAGAGGCGGCACACGAGCAAGCGGCACACGAGCAAGCGGCACACGAGCGAGCGGCACATGAGCACGAGCAACAGCTCAACGGCACAGGCCAAGCAGGGGCAGGCAGACGACAGCAGCGGCCACGACGCAGAGCGGCTGGCCTGGGAGCGCTCTTGGTCGCGGCTGCAGTGGCAACAATCATCTTGGTGGCCGCAGTGGCGGGCGCCATTTTGGGCCTCGTGGCGGACCTGAGCATGAGCCCAAGCAGGCAGCACAGTGTTTGGCTCGGGACGGCTTTGGGCTGCAAGACGATCGACTTGTCATGTTGCTCAAGCTGCCACGGCGCCGTGTCTCAGCAGACGTGGCAAAGAGTCGGAGAGTGAGTGCGACGCGCCGTGTGCAACGCCGTGTGCAGCGCCGTGTGCAGCCCCGTCTACAGCGCCGTCTTGGGCACCCTTGGCCCGACGGACCACCTGTTGTTACCGCCTCCATGTGTACGCGCCCGCTCCACCGGCACTGCTGCCCCGGCCCCAGCGCACCACAACTCCAGCGCCCATTGTGCATCCTCCTAGGGTCCCCAGTACCACCACCTACTACTACTAGTAGCCTAGCTGTGTAGTACTAGCAGTACAACAGCGGCCGCTGGCATTGAAGCGCCCGCTTTGCATGCCATGTACCTTTTTTTTTCCTTTTCCTTCTTTTTACTATCCACAAACCCCTACTTCGTCCCACAAGTCACCTCTCTCAGCCCTGTCTGCCTCTCCTCTCCAATTGACTTTGTGCCGCCTCTTCGGTTCCCTTGTCCGGTCCCTCGCGCCCCTTGTCTGACCCCCATGCCGGCCCGCACCACTTGTGTGTCCTCTCTTCCGCCTCGTTGGTTTGAATCCTTTTTCGGGGCGACTTCTGCCCCATAGCAGTACCATGTTGGAGTTTTTTTTTCCCTTCCTTTCCCTTTCCCGCTCAATGTCTCCGTTGCTTTCTTTTTGGAGCAATACTCGCGGCCGAATTCCCTCTCGGTAATAGCCGATGATGGCTCTTTTTGCTTCGCCTCGACTCTCTTCTCTCCACCTGTTTGTCACAGGAGGGGAAAACCACCCCGGTGATGAATAGGAGCCCAAACGGACGGGGACCCAGTATCCAATCTCAGCCCTTGCTGCTGCTGCTCGTTGTCTCCTTGCCAACTTTGATAGCTTATCTCCCTGTGTATCCTTATTTTACACGTGTGAATTCTTGCTCAGCGTGCTCCCTTGCTCCTCTTGCTCTCTTTTTCAAAAAAAATTCAAAAATTCAAAAATTCAAAAATTCAAAAAAGCTCTTTTTTAAAAAAGAAAGAGATAAAATAACCCGTCATTATCGTCTTGCAGCCACGCCGTCCTCCTCAACAACACCGCGTCTGCCACCTCCATCTCTTGACGGGTCAGTTTTCCCCAATGGTACAAGTCTTTGCTTTTTTCTTTCTTCACTCCTTGGTCTTGCCTATCCTGTCCAGCTTCTCCGTGTCCCATTCACCATTGGTGGCTTTGCTCATCACTTGCGTTTCTGCACCTGATGTCGACTCCACCGCGCCGATATCTGCTCTTGCTGGTATTGGATGCAATTTTGGGCGCACTCGACGTGGCTCGCTGCAACATCTGCCTCTCCTGCCTGCAACCCACGTTGACGAGGGAACGCGCGCGTACGGGGTGCATGCCAAAGTATCCATATGCACACAAATATGTATATATTTTCATGTCTTCCCTTTACCGTGTATATATATCTGTGTGCGTCCGACTGGGTAGCAAGACGCTATGCTCTTCTTATTTTGCTTCCACGACAAGCCATCCACCGGCAGATCCTATTTTCACTCCTTCTCTTCTGATCCTACCTTAGTCTTACCACTCGCACTATTTTGACCTTGGTCCATTTATATCCACCAACCTCATGCATACATGGCGTTGCTTCGGCTGACGAATATATACTACGGCGCGCTTCTCGCTCGACAGCAGACTTTTTTTTAGCACCCATCACCACCAGCTTTTGTTGCTGTAAAGCTGCACCATTCTAGAGGCCATCTTGTTGCTATTCCGTCTCGGCACTTGCTCGCTCTTGTTGATTTCTCTGGCCCCTCAAAGGCTGAGAGCTGGCTGTTACTTTGGCGAGTAGCTACGCGCCCTCCAGAGGCCAAATCGACAAGAGACGACCGAGTTGGAGAGATAGAGAGACAAGGGGCAGGCAGTGAAGGTGACTGGCAAGGAGGGAGCTCATGAGAGAGGTCTTGGCCCCTGGAAAAGCCCAAACCTGAGCACCTTGGTCGCTCTGTTCTTCAGCCTCGGTCTCCAAAGAAGCAATAGGTGCAAAGGTATCATGCAATGCTCTGGCTCAGACAATGCAAGGCCATTGTCAGATATGGCTCGAGTTGCCCGTCGGTGCGCTGATTGTCTCCCTCAGGTGACACGGCAGCACGACAAGGAAGCCAGCTAACAAAACGACAAGCTGTGGGCGCCGTCGCCTCGAGGGCTAGGGCGCACCTTGGGCGTAACGTGCCAGGCGGTGTACAAGGCTATGGTGCGTCGTGACCGCGACCCCTACCGCGACCCCTACCGCGACCCCGACCGTCACCCCGACCGTCACCACATGCCAGCGAGGTATGTACCTGTTTTCCCTCTTGGTCGCTGGCAGCCTCTGATGGCTTGTGCTTGCCATGTTGCCTGCTGCCAAGCCGGGGGGCGCATGGCCGGCGTTGCCTCGAGCCACCTGTCCTTGTCGTCAGCTCGGCATCAAATCGTTGACACATGTCATGTGCCCATGTATGCACGCAGTCACGAAATCCACATTGCCGTCCTCGGCGCAGGTCCGTCTCACGCCTCGTCCCGCCAATGCAGGCTGTGACTGACTGCTTCTTTGCAGGCGGCGTTGGCAAGAGCTGTCTCACCGGTCAGTCTTGTCCGCACTTTATGCATATCCATTTGATGCGTATAGGGAACATGGTGGTCTTGTGTGCAAAGCCAAAGGCGTCTAGACGAGCAGCTGACAGTGGCAAGCAGCCCAATACGTCTTCAACCAATGGATCGAGAGCTATGACCCAACCATTGAGGATACATATCGACGGCAGATCGAGATTGATGTAAGGGCAGTCGCGCCAGAATAGCCATGCGGGTTGACTGACTGCAGCTACGCAGGGGCGCCAAGTCAGGCTTGAAATGTAAGGTCGAGTGTCAGGTCCAAGGGCAGCATCGACTTGGCCGAGTGCTAACGCGCGGGCCAACACGACAGCCTGGACACGGCGGGCACAGAGCAGTTTGGTGAGCACAGCACAGAGCATTGGCGCCCGTCTCCAGGCTGACAATGGTGGCCTGCAGTGTCGATGCGGGATCTTTACATGAAGACGGGCCAGGGCTTTCTCCTCGTCTTTAGCATCACGTCGCCCTCGTCGCTCATGGAGCTGACCAACCTGCACGATGAGATCCGGCGCATCAAGGACGGAGACGACGTGCCCATGGTCATTGTGGGCAACAAGGCCGATCTGGAGGAGATGCGAGGCGTGCCGCGAGCCAAGGGCTTCTCCATTTCGCAGCGCTGGGGGGCGCCCTACTACGAGTCGAGTGCCCGGACGCGCTGTATGTGTGGCCCTGTGCCCTCCTAGGTGCTCAAGCTGCTGACGTGCCCGTGATGCAGCAAACGTGGAAGAGGTCTTTACCGACCTGTGCCGCCAGATTATTCGCCGAGACGACCACAGCCGCGTGCCCGTGGCAGCTGGCCAAGAGGCTGTGTCGAGGATTGAGGGCTTGCGAGACTCGTACAAGCGCCGCCAGCGACGCAGCAGGGCGCGCGACCAGGGCCACGACCGCTGCCTGGTGCTGTGATGCATGCAGCTAAGGGGGGGAAAAGACAACGGCTGCTTGTTGCCGTGATGCCGTGCAGCCCAAGGGTTGAAAAAAAAGCTGCCTGGTGCTGGCTATCCATCCAGCCCAAGATACCCCTTCCGCTCTCCCCTCCAAAAAGGCACTGTCTTGGTCCACCTACTAGCAGTAGGAGGCTTCCCTTACATGGAGCTTGCAATGTGTTCATGTCGCCCAGCCTCTGGCCTGCCCCTCTCCGTGGTGTGTGCATCCATTAAAAATCGTCAATAAACTGCTGGCTACACGCCCGTCTTTTCTTGGGCTGCATGCTGGTGTCGCGGCAATGCGTCGGATGGGTATATGGGATGCTCGGCAGAGTCCGGGCGGACATGCAAGCCCGCTCTACCTGAGACTTGGAGCATCCAAGGGGAAAAAATTAAGTGCATGCACAAAGTGCTTGCCAAGAGGCAGCCAAATGAAAGAGAGGAAAAAGGCAAAAATAAACAGCGGGCATTGAACTAGTATTTTTTGGGGGAGGGGAGCCTGTGTATAGTAGGAGATGTAGTAGTAGTAGTATGTACTACTAGTAGTAGTATGAGTAGTAGTAGTATGTATGTACTACCAGTACTACTAGTAGTAGTGAACTTACTAATGTATGCAAGCATGTACATACAGTAGTACTGATACCTTATAGTAGCATCGCCCTGGAAGTGCAGGTGGGTGCTAGGATTGCACAGATCGGGCCCTGATGATCGCGGGGCGACGGGCGTGGGGACATGTGCCACGATCCGAGAATAATTGACCGGTTCCTTGCAGCAGAGGCAACACGGACACATGCCTAGAGAGCCAGGAACCGAGTCGAGTCCATTTTTTTCTCAACCCTCTCGTCCTGCCCCCCTTAATATGCAGGTGTCCGTGTCACCAATTCTGCAAGGCGGCGTCTAGACAAGCCATGGACAGACATGGACAGCCAGACATGTAGCATAGGGCAGTTTCGCTTGTAGGAGTCATGGAATCTGTCCACGGCAAATCAGAGAGATGCGACGCCGGAGGGGCCGGATAGACGCAAAGCCGCCCCCTGTCCGCAGACGAAGCCGTCTGTCATCCGTGTGAATCGAGTGGAGCAAGATTTTCTATTGTTGTCGAGCCATGGCGGCCGGCGTGGTTGCCATGGGCAAAACAAGAGTCAGGTGTGCAGGGCAGAGGCGAGAGCAACGTCAAGGGTCAGCTAGTCGGTAGATGGAGCTTGTTTTGGGGGATGCAGTGGCTGCCATGGCGGCAAGCAGAAAAAGTAGTCAGTCGTCTTGGGAGGGGAGAATGCGAGTTGGGTGCAAGTGTGTGGGTGTGTGTGGAGAAGCGGCGTCTGGAGCGCCTAGGCTCCGATTGGCAGTCCAGCGTAGCGGTGCAATGCAGGCCAGGCCATTGTCGCAGGCGGGAACCTTGGACTACGTGCAAGACACGGCAGTCGACTAGACGTCGTCTCATTTCCCTTGGCCAGATACGGCAGTGGCAATGAGCTTGTCTCGTCTCTGTCGTGCGTCGCTGTGTGTCGTGCGTCGTCCTGTGCTCACCCACGAGCTCTCTACTGGGTCCCAGGGCCTCCGTGCAGTGCCGCAGGTCCCTGGAGCCCCTGTGGGGGGGGGGGGGAGGCGCATGCTTCTCGTTAGGCCGGGGGTACCCATCTGCTATCTATCATGACTGCTGCTACTGTCGAGTACTTGGGGCCCGCAGTCGTGGATCCAAGTGGGAGAGCGAGCGAGTACTTTGGCCGATAACTGCTAATGCTACAGGCACTGGCAGCGGGACTGGTATTGGGCCAGGTAGGCAGATAGTGGTGCGAGTCCCGTCCCAGGCGGGACCTTGAGCCTGCTACGGCCTAGGCATGTACACATGTATGTACTAGTAGTCTAGTAGTAGCAGTCGTAGTGGTAGAAGTAGCTCGGTGGCTTGCAGGCAGCAGTAGCCCGCTCTCAGACGCTGCCAGGCAGAGGCTGTCGAGCGGCTGTCGAGCGGCTGTCTCAACCTCGCCCCCCCCTCCCTCCTCGAAATCTACCCCGTCAACCTCGCGTCTGGTGCTGCCATGGAAAAAGTCTCGTCAGTCCCCGCCACCGACACTGCCGGCGGCTCTGCGAGTGCTGGAGCATGTTTTGCTGGGTTGCCCTGCCTCTGGCCGTCTTGCCTTGCAGCTGCCGCCCTCTCCCTCGCGTGCTAGTCTGGCCTGCGTCTGGCTGCGGCCGCCAATGCCAAAGCAGCGGCTGCTACTGCTACTAGACAAGTGCTGCTAGACAAGTGCTGCTAGACAAGTGCTGCTAGACAAGTGCTGCTAGACACTGCTAAGCCTTGCTCACCACACCACACCACACCACATGCAACTCCCCGGACGACTCACACACAGCAGACACACTCCCGTCATCTCCCACACGCACCCACCCCCTTCCTGCTTCCCCATCTTAGCTTATTCCTGGCTGTCCCAGCAGCAGCCAGAGGACTCCGTTTTCAGCGCGACTCTCGCACCACAAACACCTTTTCTCTACACACGTCGTCCAATCCCTCCTCTGTCCTTGATTCCTCCTCCATCACCTTGCCTTTTGCTTCTACTTGCCCGTCGTCCACTCAAACTCGAGTCCTTGCTAGTCTGGTCTGCATCTCGGTCTAGACAGCCGCCGCCAGCCTTGCTGCTCCCTCTGGCGCCTCCTACACACATAGACTGGTGGCCCTCGTGGTGCATTTGCCAAGTCGCAGTCGCAGTCGCACCCGCACCCGCGCACCCGCAGTCGCACCCGCAGTCGCACATCGCATCGCATCGCATTGCTGGGCTTCGCTTCGCAGCACCTCGCACTGCCGCGCCCGCGCCGCGCATCGCATCCTCTGCCGCTGCCTCGGGCGCCTGTCGCACCATTTCCTCGAAGCACCTGGGCAACACCAGCTTGGCTCAGCAAGCACGCGACTGCATTTAGACTTGCATTGCATCACTCAGCCCAGCCCAGCCCGGCCCAGCCATCCCGCTTCAGCCGCCATCGTCATCGACGCCGCCCTGTCGCTCGCCGCGCGCATTATACTTTTTTGTTGCTGGGCGCGTTGCTGTCTCGGCATCATCACCCTCCACCTCTGCCACATCGACCTATATATCTTGTTCGGCTGTCGCCCTGTTGCCAGTCTTGTCCCTCTCTCCTCGGTCATCCTCCCACATCATGTATCAGTGGGCTCACCATCAACCCCCCGCCCTCACCACCAACTCGCGATGGCTCTCCAACGGCGCCGCTTCTCGTCTCTTTTCTCGCGACACAAACTCGTCGGCCCCGCCTCCTATGCCTCCCCACGACCCTTCTAGCTTCTCTGAAGCCTCAAACATGTATCAGCCTGAATCTGTCGTCTTCCTCCGCATCCGCAACCTGCCCCCAAGTGTATCTGAAGACAGTGTACGCTTGCTGCTGGCTTGGGCCGATGGCCTCACCTCTATCCGCATGCTGTCCGACGACGGCGACAACAATGCCTTTTCCTCAGCTCTGCTCACCTTCTGCTCCCGCAAGGACGCCAACGCGGCCAAGGAAGTCCTCGACCAGTATAGCAATTCCTTCAGCACCCATTTCATTGTCGACATTCTAGACCACGCATACCATGTCGGTGACAACCTCGCGCCGTCTCCCGCCGTCTCACAGCCCACTTCTTTTCGGAACCAGCCGCCCCTGCGCTTTGCCAATGGCGCTTTTTCATCTGCCGACAACATCTCGCCAACATCGACCACGGCTGCCTTTTCTCATCAGGGTCGTACTGCCTCGTACCACAATATCTACTCTCCACAGTCGCCCATAGGCACTCAGCCATCGGAAAACACGAGAATGTCTGGCAAGTCACTCATTAGCCGCGACCTTGGCGATGACGAGACGAGCGATCTTCTCCGAGATCCTGTGGCATATGCTGAAAATGGTCCCGTTTCCCAGCGGCGAGCTACTGCGCCGCACATCCCCACGGTACGAATGGGCAGTCTCTCCCTGGCCACTAGTCATGCACCGTCTGCCAGCAGCCCGCCCTGCCCGTCATCTCTCCCCCAGTATGGTTTCATGTCATCTAATTCTCCACTCGGAGTCTCATCCGGCCACATTGCACAGGGCATCATGTACGGCCATCACTTTCAGCCGCGGCACAATAATTTCCCGCCCGTCAACCCGGCGGACCAGAACCCGCCCTGCAACACTCTCTATGTCGGCAATCTCCCCATTGATACGTCTGAGGAAGAACTCAAGGCAATCTTTTCCAAACAACGAGGCTACAAGCGGCTCTGTTTCCGTACAAAGCAAAACGGGCCCATGTGCTTTGTCGAGTTTGAAGATGTAGCCTTTGCCACCAGGGCTCTGACGGAGATGTACGGCCATCTCCTTCACAACAGCGTCAAGGGCGGCATTCGTCTCAGCTTCTCCAAGAACCCGCTGGGCGTGCGCTCTGGTCAGCCCGGTGCTCATGGCGCTGCTGGTCCAATGGGGCCCATGGCACCGCATCCTGCTGCATTCACCACTGTCCAAGGCCCGCCTCCCGGCCTTGCCGCTCCCCCTGGTCTAGGCGCCGCTCGTTCCAATGGCTTCAACTGGGGCTCACATATGAGTAATGGCGGCAGCAGTTCGCGTGTCAACAACATGCCCACTCTTCCTGGTTCTGCGCGGCATCCTCAAGTCATGGGAAACCCCATGCCCATGAACGGCCCAAATCTGCAGACTTCCTACGGGGGCTGTGTCAATAATGTGCCACGCAACATGGTGGGCAGATGAGGAGGACATGAGCATATGCAGTGGACAGTTTGTCTTTGTCCGCTGCGGTTTCGTCTGAGTATGAAATTCCACCCACCTTCGATACTCAAGCCACTTGGGCTTTCCCTTGGCCGGGCGTGAGAAAACATTGGTCGCCGCAACATGGTTTCTATTTTGGCATCAGACCATGCATCTTCGGTTTTTGGTTTTGGCACCACATCACTCTCACCGTCTGGCAACTCCAGAGTACACGAAAAGAGGCTGTGACGTCTTTGGATATCTTATTTCTGCTTTTTTTCTAATGCAGTCTGGGGTGTCGCCTTTGGCTGCTGCCGAGTGGGGTGGCACGCAGACGGTTGGTATACTTGTGTGTTATGCTTTTCCCAGGTTGTTGCAGGCTTGTTCCTCATGTTTTGTTTTGCTTTTTTCAATTCATACCCCGGGTTTGAGTGGCAGATGGGACTGGCAGAATCCATTCGACGACGAACATGTGGTGTTATTTATGGATGATTTGGAGATTGGTTTTTGGAAATATCCCGGGGACGCCGCTGCTTCATCCGACTTCAAGCCAGGATTTTCTCATTGGATTCTGGCAAGGGCTACTAGGAAGCGACGCTGGCGTTTTCAAGGTTTGCTTTTCACGAGGGTTTTGGCTATCACGACTCGGACGATGGGTTTTTTTTTTTTTGGCTTTCAATGAGCCGGCGCTGGCTGGCTCTCTCAATCCGGGGGGCACGCATTTCTTTGCCCTTTTTCTCTGGCTCAGGCCCCCGGCCGAGTAAGTTGCCGGTGTGACGACTCATGAAAATTGCGAGTTGCACCTTTCTCCTGCACGCATAATCTCCTTCTTCTCTTTTGTTCTTTTTGCCTTAATTTACTTCCTTGAGTGTTTGTGTTGCAGCAGCGAAGAGAAAAATGTTTTCATAGCCAGAGATATCATGTCAAATTAGCATTGCAGACCAGGGTGGTGTCTGGGAATACGAACGCCAGAGTTCTCGTTAAGCATACGAAGAATGGAAACAGCGCATGGTCTTTTGGGGTTTTCCCTTTCTCTGGGGTTTGTTTGTTGTTTGTTATTGTTTTGCACAGGAGACGTGGGCTGCGATGCCTCGTGGCGACATGTTGATTTAGGTTCCAGCGGGCAAGGAAGTTTGTTATACTTTGACTCATGCTTTTGTCATCTCCATTTTTGTCAACCTTCTCTTGGTGTGCGTGCTATTTGTTTCTCGCTCGCTCCTGTGCCTTGAGCTGCATCATGCGTCTTTTCGGCATTGACTTTGCTCACGTCTATTGCGAGCTCTTTTCTCCTTTTTTTGTTTTTTTTTTTTGGTTTGGATTTGATGCTGTATTTACAGCGCCATGGAAGTCTCGCCAAGTAAACAGAACATGCTGTTTTACTTGGGCATAGTGAGCTCAGTGTTGCTTTGCGGGTGTGCCTGAAAGCGTTTCTACCTCTCCAATCTATTCCTCTCGCCCTTCTTTTTCTTTTTCTCTCTCCTCCTCCCCCTTCTTTTTTGCGATGATAGACATGCATTTCTTTCGAAGATTGGAGAAAAGAGCCTATGAGGTTGAATGTTTGGTGTCGCTTGAGAGGGTGTTGTCGCGGTGGTTTATATGGCTGGTACATGTATCAGCCATTTGCTCTGAGCCACCACATAGGATCAAAGTCAAAGCTGGCTTGATAAGCACTTGCGATTCATTCATGGAATTGATTGAAATGCAATGATTTATTTTCAAAAGAGATTTCCAAAGAAAAAGGCAGTTGGGCTAAAGCGCTAAGTTGTTGACTTGTCATCTACTCAATGTCAAATGGGTCGCTACGACTCTCTACAGAAACCAAGGTGATGCTCAATCTTTTGATTTGCTTGCAAAAAAGGTCATTGGCAGCAAAGTATGCCTAGGTGATGTATTTCTGCTAGTAAATGGTGTCCTTACTTCGCCCACGGCTCGCTTTTGTACAGAAAAGTCAGACCATGACAGGCTGCTGCTGCTTATTGCTTCTGTGTCTTGGCATTCAAGCCTTGCGGAGGAGGATGCAGTCGAGCCAATATTACGATTTGGGACGACAGTCTTGCCATGGACTGTCGGTATGGCAAAGAAGAAAATCTTGGACGGGTCGTGGTTTGCGTGTCAGCAACAGCCTCGACTGGCCCGGCCCAATATCTGGCACTGATTAGTGGAATTCGGTCAGGCTGCCACATATTCCAGTCACGATATGGCTTGAACCTTTGCCGAGCGAATCCCCTACATGGTTGTGAAGTCATTGTGCGCCACGAACCACGATTGCTTCATGGGGGAGAGGCATAGGGTAGGCAGTAGGCACAAGGTGACTAGTAGGAGTACTACCGCTACAGGCATCTTCTGCTACTGCAACTCGCATCATCTCTACAGGCATCTTCTGCTACTGCAACTCACTTCATCTCTACAGGCATCTTCTGCTACTAAAACTACTAGCTACTACTCCCGTCTGCCGGCTGCCTGGCATGTTGGCAGACACGCGCCATGGCATCTCCTCTGAGACGAACAGCCAGGCGCAAAGCCCGCAGCGCAAACATGGGCTCTTGGCACGTTCTGGAACAGCACTAGGCTACGGGCCTGATCCTGCATCTTCAGCTCAGCTCAGCTCAGCTTGGACTCTTGAGCCGCCACTTGACTGGCCCTACGCAGGCCCCAGACTCCGTGTGGGCCTCGACTCGTACAGAGGGCGATTAGATGGCCAACTCTCAAAAGGACTATGCCGGTGGGGACAATGCACAAGACAAGGACAACGAGTCGTCGACGGGCATGTATCAAACAAGATGACCAAGGCCGCCAGAGATTTTACCTTGAATTCCAGGTGGACAAGCATTGCAAAAACATTGCAAAAACAAAAAACGTTGCAATACAGTAGTAGTAGGACTGCCAGTGGTGCACCTGCTGGGACATTAGGCAGTAGCAGATACTACTACTACTAGTACTACCTTGAGCAGGCTGCTTGTAGACTACTGCTAGTAGTACTAGTAGGTGGTAGTAGTAGTAGTAGTAGTAGTAGTAGTAGTAGTAGTAGTAGCAGTACAAATGCGACCCTGCGCCAGACAGACCCACTGGGCATCAAAACCGCCGCTAACAACTAACTTCTGCTCCGTGTTCCAGGATGCATCCCCGTCTATTCTTCTCTACGTAATGGTGGTAATAGCGTCACGTCGCTTACCGGACCCCGTTTTGTTGCATTCCGACTGATGCTTGTCCGCTTTTACTCGCCCCTTCATCATGGCTCTTCGCTGAGACCATGGACAAGACTTGCCACATCCAAGCTGGGCCGTCGATACAAAAGTCGACTGACCTTTTGGGCTCGTCCACCTCGTCCACCTCGTCTCCCCAATCAAGCCATCGGCGCCTCGTGCCAGCGCCTCTGTTGGCCGTCGTAATGGCTTCGCATTGTTCCAGTAGCATCGTGGCGGCCGTTGCTGCTCATGACACGACGAGTCGGGCGGCGCCATGCTCGGCCACGACGACTGCTCATGGCCGGCGCTGGCCGGTGCAGCCTGCCTTTCTGGAATCCCATATTGCCAGGCGCCGCTTGAGCCATGGAGCCACGGCAGGCACCGTTGTTGCTGTCGTTGTGGCTGTCGCCCTCATGGTCTTTTGCCTCTATCCAGTAGTTGTGTACAGCCTCAAGCATCGCCGCCGTGGCCATGGGCAGCACAGAGATGCCGAGGCGCCCATGGCGCTCCCATCTGCCCACCAGCCTGCCAATCACCGGCGACTCTCCTCCATCGACTCTTTCAAGCAAGACGGCGATTTGTCTCGCGGCCATGGCGACGCCGCCTCTTATCGAGAAGCTTCATGGACTGGAGCCATGGCCGATGCAGCCTACACTGCCCATGACGATGGGTCGCGACGGCCAGGCCCCGAGTCGGCGTCGACGCCCGCCCCTCTGCCCTTTTACTATGGCGAATACATGCCCGTCTCCGAAGTCATTGACAATAGATCTGGAGTGCTTCAAGGAACAAGCGCAGACTATTATAGCCCTTCAATTCCGTCTGAAGCCTTTGGCATGATGGCTGCCTCCCCAGACGCCCATGCCGCTTATGTAGCCTCGTCGGGCTCTCGCAGCTTGCGATACAATGTCAGACACATGTTCAGTCGCAAGAAGCTTGGTGACCACCAGCCCCGTGGCCACGACTCTGCCAGTCTCGGTGGACCTGAGGCACCATGTCCCACGGCCCTTGAATCTCAGGGCGCAACCCCGCTGAATCAAGTGTCGACCAGCAGAGGTCTCACAGAGCCTTGTTCGTACCAGCTCCCCGCCGCGGCCATGCCGACAGCGTCGCACACTGGTTTGCCGGCAAACACTCAGCTGGCGCCAAATCCACTCACCACTCGGTCCAGCATCCTGTCTCAGTCGCAGAAGCGCACCGACACAGGCCCCAACAAGACGCCCTTGCTACCGCCGTCACACCCTGCCCCAGGCACTGTCAATCCAATGGATATCATGCCCGCAAGTACCCATTCAGAAAGGCGGCATCAGGCTGAATACCAACTATCGGCATCGTCGTTTGCCTTGGCACAGCAGGGTCCAAGTTCCCCGCCGCCTGCTTCCCATGCACAGTCTCCCAGTGTCATGCAAAATGCAGATGCCACGAGCCATGTTGGTGCCTCAGATGACAAAACACCCCTATCAGCCAATCACTTGAGCCCGCCGATAGACCCAGAGTCAAGTCGACATCCTAGCTATCCGTCTGATCAGTCTACTCCATTCCCGGGGCCAGGATCGACAAACACTTCTGCACACAATACTCCATCAACACAGATAGACAGTCTCTCCCCCGAGAGCATAGATAGTTCTGATTTCCGCCACAGCACATCCCCTCAGCCGGCTCCTCCATCACTAACATCTGGCCCCGTCTTCCGCTGCAAGGAGCCTGGTTGCAACCAAGCATTTGGCGCACCACACAAACTCAAGTACGTTTCAACCTCCCCTCTTGTTTCCAGCCTCGAGTCGCCAGCTCACGCTTTTTTGCTTCTTTAGACATCATACAAGATATCATCGCAGAGAACACAAGTGTCCATTTCCAAACTGTGAAAAGGGCTTTGGTACACGCACTCACTTGCAAAGACATATCAATGACCGACATGACAAGAAGAAGAAGTTTCATTGCACGGTCCAGGGATGCGAGTACTCCAAAACAGGAGGCAAGGCCTTTCCTCGAAAGGACAATTGGAAAAGGCACATGACCAAAATACATAATCTGGAACAGTCACAGCTTCCCGAGCCAGTCGAGGTTGACCAGGTCATGAGCGGCACATGATGTTGCCATTAGTGTGCTTGCTGATGGGCATCATTTTGCGAACGGTTTATACACACAAATGCCACAAATCGCTATATACATATGATGAATGAGGCCGTCAACGGTTGGCCCTGGGGTTCTTGATGGGGGGTGTTTTTTTTTTTTTTTTTTTTTTTGTTGGATTGTTGGACATAGCCTGAGCGGATACCTTTATATCTTTATGCTTTTTATTATTTAAGCTTCAAGGTGTTGATATCAGCGCAGAGGCAGGGCGGGATTAGCACAGAGTCCATTGCAAGGCGTTTGGCCCATTACTAGGCAAGAGACGGTGCATGAGGGTGACTGTGGCGTCATGGGTGTGAGGACAAGAGCGAGGATGGACAAGTCGGTGCAGACAAAGGATAGCAGAGGTTGCGGACGTTAACCGGTATTTTTGATTAGAAGCCTGACCAATTTTCTCTGGGCGTCAATGCTGAGATTATTGACGTCGGTATCTTGTATGGCTCTTCCCACGGCAATGACAGTAGCTGCGCTATGGCTTCCAACCCAGAATTTTCCATTTCGGCCGGTGGCGGTGTCAAACTGGAGTCCGTTGGCTGCCAATTCATCGAGGACAACAAGCTTGGCATGCTGAGCCGGCTTGGGTATCAAGAGGCGACGTGCCATTCCCAGCGAGATGTCGAAGAGCATGCCGCCAGTGAGGGGGCCCAGGCCATCCGACTTTCCAGTTGTTGCAGAGACGCATTCGACTTCGGCGTCCATGTGCTTGTGGGCCACGCTGACACGCGCATAGACAAGGGCGCCGGCAAGGAGAACAGGGCGCGTCTTGCGCGTGGCCAGTTCAAAGGACAAGTGGTTGAGGCTGACGGGAGCCGTGTAGGGCGAGATGAGCACCTGATAGGCGTCGGCCACACTCTTGGAAATGGTGCCTATGACGAGTTCGCCCGCTCGGGGAATATACTGTGTTTGCTCGTCAGCATCCTACCTATGCCTCATTGCAGCCACAGCGCACGCCAAGGGGGCGCCTACTCGTCCCCGTGACGTCTCGACACGCATTGCATTCTTGTGCTTGTCGACAAGGAGCTGGCCAGCGAGCGTGGGGAGGATCTGCTTTGGAGGCACATGGCGCAGCCCGGGGCCCAGACGCAGAGCCTTTGTGGGGTGACATGGGAGAATTGAGCCATCAATGGGGTCTCCGGGAAGGACAAAGATGGAGTCGGAAGCCATGGTAGCAGCCAGCAGCGCCCGAGGTCAAGTTGAGCCTCAAGATGGCTTGCGAATGGTGCCTTGATGAGAAAATTCCCCCGACACTCATCCGTGTCAAATTACCTACCCTGTACCTTTAATTTTTAGTACAAGTACCTCTAGATCTCAGGTGCCACTACGGTGCGTCTGCATCTGCATCGGCATCTGCATGTAACAAGTACATGCACAAGCACTGCCATGCATGTACTACTACTACTACTACTACTACTGCTACTACTAGTAGTACTAATTCTTTTGCGCCGCGCCTGAAATTTTTCTTGCTCTTGAAGCCAAGGTCAAAAATCTTTGCATCCCACAACGCCTTTTCCATCGCTACGACAATCCGCCGCTGTTTGCTCTCCGTCACCCACAGTCGCACGCTCATTGACTGCGGCTGCTCGCTACACAGCACAGCGCACTTGGTCTTTCTCAGCCCCGTGTCCCGACCCTTTTACTCGCTGTTGTTGACACAAGCCGTCGCACCGCATGTCTGACAGCAAGGGCGTCAAGCCCGGCACTGAGCCCGAGGATCGGGTTTTGATTGGCATCACGTTTGGCAACTCCAACAGCTCAATTGCCTACACTGTCGATGACAAGGCCGAGGTGATTGCCAATGAGGATGGTGGTACGTCGCTCATGGCAATTTGGCTCGAGTCTGCGCGCAGCAAAGGAGACGAGAAACTAACGTGTTACCCATCATGGGCGCCTAGATCGACAAATCCCAACAGTCTTGTCGTACGTCGATGGAGATGAGTACTACGGCACACAGGCCAAGGCGTTTTTGGTTCGAAACCCGAGCAACACCATTGCCTACTTCCGCGACTGCTTAGGCCAAGAGTAAGCAGCCTTGACAAGCTCTTGCAGCAGTAAAGCTCTTTGCGGGCTGACAGCCAGCACAGCTTCAAATCCATTGATCCTACGCACTGCCACGCCGCAGCACACCCCCAAGAAGTGGCTGGAAACGTGTCTTTTTCGGTCCAGGACAAGGGCAGCCAACAGGATGCTTCAACAGTATCCGTCAGCGAGGCCGTCACGCGCTACCTGCGCCGGCTTGTCCAGTCGGCCTCTGAGTATCTGGGCAAACAGGTCACGTCTGCCGTCATTACCGTGCCGACAAATTTTGGTGATAGGCAACGCGAGGCTCTCATCAAGGCCGCCAACGAGGCTGGAATTGAGGTACTACAACTCGTGTCGGATCCCGTTGCCGCCCTGCTGGCCTACGATGCTCGGGCCGACGCTTCTGCAGTCCAGGACAAGGTGGTTGTTGTGGCCGATCTCGGTGGGACTCGCTCTGATGTCGCCGTCATTGCCTCAAGAGGTGGCATGTATACCATTCTCGCCACTGCCCACGACTACGAGTTTGCTGGCGTCTACCTCGACCAAGCTCTAATGGATCATTTCGCCAAGGACTTTATCAAGAAGCACAGCACGGATCCCAGATGCAATCCCAAAAGCTTGGCCAAGCTTCGGCAAGAGTCCGAGGCTACCAAGAAGGCTCTCAGCCTGGGCACCAACGCCCAATTCAGTGTGGAAAGCTTGGCGGATGGCATTGACTTCTCTACAACTATTAATCGGATACGCTATGAAATGGTTGGACGCAAAATCTTTGACGGGTTCAACCGTCTCATCGAAGGCGCTATCAAGAAGGCGGGCCTCGACGTCTTGGATGTTGACCAGGTCATTATGTGTGGCGGCACCGCTCACACGCCTCGCGTTGCCAACAATTTGCGAAGCATGTTTCCCGAGACTACCACCATACTGGCCCCTGCCACCAGCCCAACAGCCATTAACCCTTCAGAACTGCTAGCTCGGGGGGCCGCTCTCCAGGCGTCCTTGATTCAGGAATACGAGGCGGCGGATATCGAGCAGTCGACGCACGCAGCCATTACAACGGTCAATCACATCAGTAATGCCATTGGCGTCGTGGCCGTGGACGCAGACGGCGAGGATGTGTTTACTCCCATTATGCAGGCTGAGACGGCTGTTCCTGCGCGCCGCATAGTGCACATTACGGGGCCCAAGAATGGCGGTGACGTGCTCATTAGAGTTGTCGAGGGCGGAACCCACATCAAAGTCACCAAACCCGAGCCCAAAGCTGACGACGGCGTTGAGAATGGCAAAGCGCAAGAGGATTCCGACGAGGAGGATTCGGACCAAGAGGAGGAGGAAGAGAAGCGTGAGAAGGTGTGGAAAATTGCCAAGCAGCTGGCAGAAGTTGGCGTCAAGAATGTGAAAAAGGGAGCCAAGGTTGAGGTGACGATTGGCGTCGACGCCAACCTTGCGCTGACGATTACGGCACGAGAGGTTGGCGGCAAAGGAGCCGTGAGAGCCAAGCTCGACGCCCCCTAGGAGCAAAAAAAAGAAAAAGAGAAGAAGAAAAGTCACAATCATGTTGACTAGGCGCTAATATTGGGGTAAACATTGCTCCTTTATTTCTGGATGACTATAAAAAAAATAGTAAAAGATAGAGACACGGGACTGTCAAGTCATGGTCTGCCTTCTGATGCTCCTCGTGGGAAACAGTCTGGGGCGGCATGACATTGAGCGTCGGAGCAAGGCGCGGGCCAAGATAGAGCGAGTTGAATTGAAAAGGCCTTGACAAGGGCAAGGGTAATTGCAAGCTCAAGCGGCTAGACTGGGCAGCTTCCATGCCACCAAGTCGTCGCGGACCTCGTCTTCGTTGACGTCGCGGGTGGGCCGTTGGTGGGCCATGACGGCTCGTCTACGTTCGCCATCGCTGCTGCTGCTGCTTGTACTGCCGAGTGCTGGAGGTATGCTGCCGGTGCCTTCGCTTCTCAAGCTTGCGGCATCGTCATCATGAGCGCCTTGATTGCTTTTGGAGGGAGAAGTAAAGGTGGCATGTGCAGAGGGTGCGTGGCGGGCGGCGCGGCCCGGGCCAGGGGAGAAAGCTGCGTCGCCCGAGGCACTCAAGGGGCGGTGGTGGCCATGGGACCGGGACCGGCTTTGGCTACGACTGCGACTGCGACTATTGGTGTGGCCGCCGTGATGAAAGGCAAGGCGGCGCAAGTCGCGGGGGCGCAGAGTGTCGTGACCATGCGCTGGATACGACGCGTCAAAAGCGTCTTGGTCGCCCATGTCGGAGGCGTCGGAAGAGGCCGAGTCGCCATCATGCGTCTCGGGCCTGTGCCAGCCGTTGCCATTGGCAAAAATGTCCTCGATACATTCGTCAATGGCAGGCTCGGCCGGCTGACGGAGCCACGAGGCGGCAAGGGCATGGCGGTAGAGATCATGCACCTCGGTGACGTCGCGGCTCTTGGAAACGTTGGGCAAAGCTAATGGGCGCGAGCAGAGTTAGCCAAGCCAGGAGCAAAGAGGAGCAGTCAAACCCACGTCCAATATCGTCCTCGGCCTGCTCAGGACCCATGAGCCCGGCGATTCCGCCAAAGACAGGAGCGCTCTTTAGAGCAGGGGCGATGAAATTGCGGTCTCCGTCCACCTGAAGCATGAGGATGCCAATCTTGAGGGTACTGTTGACCTTGCTGTCCTGCATGAGGTGTCTCCGGATGACGCCGTCTTGAGCTCTGCCGTCGCGGGCATTGTCTGGAGGGCCCGAAGGCGTGGGTGAGGTGGAAAGGGCCATGTCTGTGGCGCCCTTTGGCTTCCTCGAGGCGGGCTGAGTGTCCTTGGCTACAGCCTCGCTCTCCTCGACGTACTCGCCCAGGTTGAATCGTACAGTGCCGAGGGTAATCTTTTCCGAAAGGGCAAACTCTTGCATGACTTCAAAGACAATGGGACATTCGGCGAGCATGTTGTTCTTGTCAATGGAGATGCGGACCGAAGGCACGACTTTGCCAAAGCCATAGTCGACGCGATGGTTGGCTATGGGGCACTTGGCAGTGCGGCCACGATGCTCGGCGTGTATCGACGAGTCTAGGTGCCACTTGACAAACGAGGTGCCAGAGACAAGAGGGACATTGTTGAGATCATAGATCTGGGCAGCAAGTCAGAGAGGCGGCGCGAGGAATGGCCATGGAGGAGGCTCGCCTTGAGATGCAGCTCGAATTTGGCCTAGGACTGACGTGTCAGCAACATGAACATGGCAAGGCAAAGCGGTGAAAGACGTGGCACCTTGCGAGCCTTGCCGACTGTGGGCAGCAAGTGCATGTTAGCAGCGTCTCATGTCTTGTCCAGGCAATGCTTGATGGACACGGTGAAGGGGGCCAGCAGTGCAAGCCGAGGTACAAGGCCAACGACTCTCTGGCTTAGGGCTGTCTGGCTTAGGCGGACAAACATACTCAGCGAGGACATGGCCAAGCCGGTCCTGCCTGCTCCCAAGGCGTCCGTGGTCCCGAGGGCGAGGGCGAGGGCAAAGGCACAGACAAGACGATGCGACTCTGGGCTGGAGAGTCGAGGACTAGTAGATGGGCATAGGGCTACTTTGAAAGGCCTTGATCCTTGATGCGTGTAGTAAGAATTATACAGATATAAAACAAGCGAGGCAATGGGCACCTTGGCGGTTAATGACCATGGTTAATGGCGTATGGCCCATGGTGTATGGCCCCAATGGTTATATGGCCATGGCGTAGTGGCAGCATTTGGAGCGGGACACAGTTTGTGGTTCCCGCACTGTATACATTGTAGGCTCATGGCAGGCAGGTACAAGGGCTATCGATAAGGCCTTTGCCTGCTAGAGCAGCTACTAGTAGACTTTTTTCTTGGACCAGCTACTACCTACTACTACTAGCTAGTAGCGTCTTGACTGGCAAAACCATCATGGCACGAAGAAATCAAAGGAAATGAATACCCTCAACATGAGCCCGACCAACACAACAGCACGGAGCGGTACCAAGCGCCACGGGGAAGCCAGCAGCGCCGACTCGGGACGGCAGAAGCGAGCCAAAATCCATGCCGCCCGCAGCATAGCAGCGCAGACAGGCGAAGCGGGCCTCAGCAACGGGCAGCTCCAGCTCGACGCCTTTGTTGCCGCCCACGAGTTTGAAATGGCGTCGCTGCAACAGAGCATGGCCACGTCAAAGGCTGTGTCTGCCAGCCGCGCCTTCCAAAAGGTGCCGCGCGCCCTGCGTCGGCGCACCGCCAGCCACAATGCCAAGCGAGTTCCCCGGCGCCTCAGGAGCCGCGCCAGACGCGAAATGGCCCAAGACAAGACTCCTGTGGTGGAGGCGCGCCGACGCAAGCCGCGGACGACGAGGGCACGCATCCGGGCCGAGACGGCAAGGCGGCTGGGGCTCTTGGCAGCCCGCGTGCGCAAGAGGCAGCGGCGGCGGCTGGGGCAGTCTGGTTCTGGCCTCTTGGCTGCTGCTGCTGCTCAAGGAGGAGCTAATGATGCTCAAGGAGGAGGGGGAACTAATGATGCTCAAGGAGGAGGAGGAGCTGGTGATGCTCAAGGAGGAGAAGGAGGAGGCGAAGGAGGAGGAGGAGAAGGACGAGGAGGAGAAGGACGAGGAGGACGAGGAGAAAACGGGCACGCTGGCAGACCCAAGATTCGCCCCAACATGCTCAATGCTCCGCCAAAAGCTTGCTCCAAGTTTGGCAGACGGCAAAGAAACAAGACGTGGCTTCCCACCCACACGTGGCACGCCAAACGCGCACGCATGACGGACCCCAAAAACCCCCTGTGGCGATTTGCCCTGGCTCTGACTCCCACAGACAAGGTGCATCGCGCCACTCACCGCACGCTGGGGGAAAAGGGCACCATGGTCTGGGACATGAGCTACATGAGCACCATTGGGCTGTACGGCAATTGCACAGGCCTGCAAAGAGTCCTGGAGCGGATTGGGCTCAATGACGATGCATGCTGGAAGCAAAGAGGCTCCAAGTGGCGCCTAGGCACCAGGGCATGGACGGGAATGCTCAGCAGAGACCAAGAGGGCTATCGTCGCCCCCTGTGCCCAGCCACGGTGCTTTGGAATCCTGCATCGGCAGAGGCGTGCAAGCAGCGCCAAGTCTGGTTGCGAGTGCCGCCGTCGGCCTTTTTGGAAAGCTTTGACGAGCTGGTGCGCCTGTGCAAGATGCAAAAGCCACGCGTCTATGTGGAGGACTTGAGATTTGACATTGGCAGCCTGGAGCTCACGGGCCCGGCCTCCACCGAGACGCTGCTGGCCGTCTTGACGCCATACTCGACACAGAGCCTTGCCAAGTCGCCCCATGGCGCTCTCTTTGAGACGCTGCACGGCCTGACCAACCCGGCCGCCCTGCCGACCAATGCCGTGCTGCACTTTTGCATCCACGAACCCCGGCGGCCATGGCATGCATGGCAGCAGCCTGGTGCCCACCGTCTTGCCGAGAGACTGGCCAGTTGGCCGGCCGAAGAGGGTCTGCAGGCGGCGGCGCTCTTTGACCCAGAGGCGCGCCATGCAGCCTCGAGCCTCTTCCCCGACAAGGCAATGCAGGCGAGGCGCGCATGCCTGCAGCCCACCCATGCCCATGCCCATGCCCATGGCGCCATACCCATCTCGCTCATTGCCTCGTCCCCAGCCGGCAGCACCCTCTCCCAGGGCTCCTGGACCCTGCTGGCCCCGTGGCGCTGCATCCTGCCCCTGTGGCACGCCGTGGTGCGTCTGCCGCTTGCCTCGGGCCTCACCCCTCGCTTCGGCGGCCTCGACGAGACGATGCAGCTTGCCTTTGAGCGCGGCCTGCCCTGGTTCCCAGCCGACTATCCCGCCACCCATGCCGGTGCCGAATGGGAGCTGGCCCGCAGACGCGAGCGCACCAGACTGTGGGAGCAGCGGCCCAAGAGCAAACGCATCCACTGGTCCAGCCTCGACCTGGGCGCCGGACGAAGGGGCGAGCTTGGCCACGGCTTGAGCTGCCACTTTGAAGTGCTCTTTGGCCTCGACGACGACGCCTCGTCCTTGCGCCACCTGACCCATGTGCCCAAGCCTGCCTTTGACGCCCTCGTCGCCGATTGCCGCCTCGTCCCGCCCCCCTCGCCCAACGCCCTGCTCACGGTTCGCCTGAGGCTGCTGGCCCGCGGCACCGTGAGCCCCTGCGCCCGCATCTACCGCCTCCCTTCGGCCCCGAGCCGTGCCGAGCCCTCGTCCAGCACCGACGCCACCCATTCTCTGTTGCCCTCGGACCTGCGTGCTCAGTGGCTTGCTCGCCTCCCTTGCTCCCTGGCCCTGTCGTCGCCTCCCGCTTCCCATGCACCTCCCACTCGACACATGCAGCCACGCCCATGGCCCGCCGCGCCACCACTCAAGACGCCCCCCCTTGTTCCCGACGCCCATGACCTGGTGGGCTTTGTCACCACGGGTTCCTTCTGCCTGGCTACCGGCCGTTCAACAGCTATTGGCTCCATTGCCCTGCACAAGGTGCTGGCCCATGTCAGGTCCCATTACAACGAGGGCACCTTGTGCATTGTTCGCAACGCTGGTCAAAGTCACGGCTGGCTAGCCCAGTGGCAAGCCCTTTGACCTGACCTTGTTGCCATGATGCTCGCCATCATCTCCGTGTATATACCCTGGCCTTGAGCCTCTGAGCCCCACGCCTTTTCTACAAACAAATTGCAACGCCTCTGCAAACAAGGACGGCAAGACAGATGCACACAAAATCCCCTCCGTGCTAAATACAGAAATGCCATGTCTGATATACGCTGAAAACTCCGCTTCGTAGCCAAGACATGGCCATGCCCTGACAATATCAAAAATACCAAAATCCAAGACGGTGTGCTTCAAGCAAATGACCAAGTGGCACACGTCACCTCAGTCTTCTTCGCTAATTTCGCTCTCGTCGCCAACCTCGCCCTCGCCCGGGCTGCCCTTTTGACTGTTGGCCAAGTCTTCAAAGGCAATTTCCATCTCCTTGGCCAAGTCGTCCTCCATGTCGGCGCTAGACTCGTCATTGTCTTGCTGCTCGTGCTGCTCCTCTTCCTCTTCATCTGCTCGTGCTGCTGAAATATTGACAGGGCTGGGCAGCTTAAAGTCGACGCTAGGCTCGCCATCACTCTCGCCGTCGGCGTCGCCCTCTGAATCACGCTGATCCATGGCGTCATCAAAACGCCGAAAATCAGGTGAGAAGTCGGGCTTCTTCTTGACGGGTGCCTGGCCGTCAGGATATTCAATGAGCAGGCCACCATCATCGTCGTCATCTTCGTCATCTTCCTCTTCAATGCGCTTTGAGCTCTTTGGTTTTTTCGGTGGCTCAGGCTTGGGTAGCGAAAGCTTCATGTCTTGCCGTGATGATGTCTGCTTGTCTGCTTTTCGGCTAGTCGCCTTGGATGCAAGAGGATTCTTGGCTGGCATTTTGGAAGCCTTATCAATACTCTCCTTGGTGGCCTGTGTTCTGGGCTTGAGAAATGGATGTTGCTTGGCAGGCTTTTCGGTGTCTGAGTTGCCAGGCGGGCGTGTTATACTCATATCAAAGGTTGAGTCCACCTTGTCGAGAATAAAGGCCTTTCGCTTGGGGTCAAAGTACAGGACACAGGTGTTGCCATTGATGTTGCGCGTGCCAGAGTAGGTATAGCTGTTTCCAGCATCGGCAAAGGAGAGATCATACGACGTCGTCTTTCCTGGGATAGAGGGTTTGAGGCGGGCAAGAGCCGGGGCATTTTCTGAAGAGAGCTGAGGCTTATGATTGTCTGGCAAGGGGGAGTCAGTCACCTCGAGGGCCAATTTTGCAAAGGAAAAAAAAAGCCGACCAAAAAAATTCAAAAGAGAAATGGAGAAAAAAAATCAAAGTAAAAGTTGCAGACTTACATCTAATGCCAGTGAATATCTCGTTGGACGTCTTTCCAAGGAGGCCATCGCCAAGGATGACAGGATACTTGGCCTGAAGCGTCGGGTCGATCAAGGTAGCCATGGTAGCGCGATGGCCAACAAGTTGACGGGGGAGAAAGACTTGGCGGCTGGGCGCTGCTGGTGGCAGTGAGGAAAGGATACAAGGGCAGCAGGGATGCGCAATGGTGATGAGGGACAATGATGGACAGTCGTCGATTGATGGTTGATGAGGCGGGCAGCCGAAGAGGTGGGGCCTGTCAGAAGGCTTCGTCCCACAGTGGCGCGCTGACTCAGCACTTCATTCCGGGCAGCGCCAGTAGTGGCGTACCTGCATGAGTAGCTGGAGGCTTTGTGTCGTATTTCTTTTTGTAAAAGAGAGGCAGAAATAAAGAGGGCTGAAAAAAAAACAAGACGGAGATAAAGAAGGCGGAACAAACAAAAAAACACAGAGAACTAGACTTGGGCATAATTGACACGAGGCCAAGGCACTGCCGTCAAACAAGGTGGCCAACTTGACGCCTATGTCTTCTTGGGACGGGCAAATGCCCAACTACCAGGTATGTGGACCAAGTCACTAACCACATTCTCTCAAGCTACAAACAGACTGCACAAAGACGATACAGATGAAACACTTCTGCAGGAAGCAAACAAGAGTGAAACTGCGTGAATAGTGGCCGCAAAAGACTGGCCGCAAGCAGCGTGACGAATCGGTGATATTGAATGCCATGGCCGGCGGCAATCCGAGCTTTGCCCACTCTCGTCAGAGTGGTTGAGCGTGGGCAATAGGCGTCTTGCAACAACAAGGCAATAGGCTGTCTCACAGATGCCGATCGAAACCATGAATAGTTTCGTGTCATCCATGGTCAGCATGTGCCTTTGCCCTACAGCACAAAAGAAAGGACACGGCGACAACGTCATTGTCTCGTTTTGTTTCCAGGTGATTTTCTTGTTTTGCTTGCGCCATCTGACATGGGCTTTTGCTTATTTTGCGCGCCTCCTTGAAGCCTTTGCCCTCAGCTCTCCTCAAGCATGCATGGCGCGCGCATGTGTATGTGTATTGGAACCAGTCGTTGGGCTTGACAAGCTGGCAGGTTTGGGGGCGTCGATGCCTTGCAGCTGCAGCTGCGAGGAGACATTTCATGCTCGAGTCCCAGCAAGGCGCTGTTTTTGCGACAGCCAAAGGGATGGTGGAGCAGAAGCTGCCAGGCCAGACAAACAAGTACATTGTATCCATGTACAAGAGTATGTACATACTATGTGTACTCTCGAGGCGCTACTGCGTACGTGCTAGTGGGCTAGTAGTGGGTTAGTAGTGGGCCAGATGTGCTAGACTCAGTACCTTAGTAGCTACTAGTAGTAGTAGTTTGGTACTACTAGTAGTGCATGGTAGTGGTTGGCCGGCTAGATGTAGGGGTAAAGTGTGCGCGCCAGCCGTCGGCCATGCAACGAAATCCGTTTGCAGCTCTCTTGTGGCTCATTAACTCGCCACTAGTTGCTCAAGCATATCTCGCCCAAGGGTGCAAAAAGGGTTCAAACGAAAAGGGAAATGGAAAAAAAAAAAGAAATAAAAAAAACAGAGACAGACAAGACTAGGTATTGTCGGTTGGATGCCTCTTGTTCGCAGCAACTGTCCCTGTTGGGCCGGGCCGTGGCTGCGAATTGGAGTCCCAGTCAGCCCCAGCCAAAGTCCTTGTTTCTTTTGTCTGCGAGCTTGACCCCTTGTCGGATGGCTCGAGACCCGACACTAGGGCAGGCCGGACCCAAGCCCCAAAAGGGCAGCAGTGCTGGAAGCGAGCGTCAATGGCCCCGGGTGCTTGGCTCTACAGGCTGGTTGGTGTCTTGCGGGAAGCCATGCAAGATGGATGTTGGGGCGAGTCGCCGAGGTGGCGAGGCAGTTGACCAAGACGGCGGGAGCAAGATGGAGCAAGACTGGAATTGCTGGTGGTAGTAGTAGCAAGACTGGAATTGCTGGTGGTAGTAGTAGCAAGACTGAATTGCTGGCAGTAGTAGTAGTAGTAGTTTGTAGTTGGACTGGTGGCAAGACTGAATTGCTGGTGGTAGTTGGACTGGTGGCAAGTGGTAGGTGGTGGTGCTACTACTACCACTACCACTACTACTACTAGGCATGTAGTGCCTTGGTGCTGCTGCTACTGCTATACTACTACTCCTCCTCCTCCTCCTCCTCCTACTACCAACTACTACTACTACCAACTACTACTACTACTACTACTAAGTACTGTACATACCTCGTCGTCGCTGGCAATCAAAGCCTTTGCTCCTCGACAAGGGGGGCTTTTGCCATGACTTTCATCCCTTGGCTGCCGCTTGCTTTTTCCTCCTGCTTTCATGGCGCCCTCCCAAGACATGCAGTCTTTGATGGCTAGCCAAAATCAGCTGCCACTTTGACGCATCTGTGGCGGGCATGCAACACGACAAGACATGAAGACAAAAAGGCCGGCATGTAATGCAGACCATTGCCAAACGAAGCCTTGCGCGCCTCTGCCCGTTGCCATGTTCAGATGCACCTTATGGACCTTGATGTCACGGCTAGCCGCTTGACTGCTTCCATGCCCCCATGCCTCTTGTTCTTTTCCGTCTCTTGTCCAATACACATACCTGTCCATTAATTCGTCTTTTGCCAGCATCATGTATCCAATCATTGATGCCCTCGTCTGCTGTTGTTGCCTTGATGCCCGAGGCCACCATCATCACGACATGTAGTATAATGTCGAGCTTGCATGTCTCGTCTGTAATTATTTGCATTGCTTGCCCTCTTAACCACCCCCCCAATAATAACACGACAAGCAAACAAAAAAGGCCGGAAATTAACAGCTCCCAAACACGCCGACGACTGGTCGGTCCAACAAGGCCTCACTGCAGGCCGGCCTTGCATCTCGTCACGCCAAAGGACGGCATCCATCACACACACAACCAAACTTTCGGTAGTTGGACACTCTACATGCTTGGCGCCGAAGCGACCATCTTGCTGTGGCCTGTCCCAAGCACTGCCTACTGGTAGTATGCTTGCATGCCAGACATTGCAGCCAGCCAGACAATAGCCAGACATTGGCTCCATTGCAAGCTCCATTGCAAGACTGTTGCTTGCCTCATCCACCGCTGCCTTGCTCCTCGTCTCCGTGCTACACAGCGCCCGCAGTAGAGTCCAACACGGGCCGCGGCCACAGGGAGAAATTGGGCCTCTTGTTGCACCGGCTCCCTCACCCTCTCTCTGCCTCGCCCTCTCCGCCTCGCCCTCGTTGCCTGCCCCTGTTCCCCCTCGAGCCATCCCGTCCCATCAAACCCTTGGGTCACTTGCCGCCCTTTAGCACCACCCTAGCTCTGAGACCCTTTCAGGCTCGGCCGGCCTCCATCCATTAATCACATCGAATTCATGGGTCGTGGCTTGACCTGTCTCAGAGGGCCCGTCTTCAACTCCCCA
This sequence comes from Ophiocordyceps australis, assembly GCA_002591415.1. Classification (NCBI taxonomy): domain Eukaryota; kingdom Fungi; phylum Ascomycota; class Sordariomycetes; order Hypocreales; family Ophiocordycipitaceae; genus Ophiocordyceps; species Ophiocordyceps australis. Next base: position 86,170 of record NJET01000008.1, on the reverse strand, counting down.
CACCTCCGTCGCAGCCCACCAACGCCATCGTCACTATGCATCCGCTGTACTTTTTCCTTTGCTGCCAAGTCACTCCCTACCTACTTGACATGTTCTTGCATGTCGGAAGCGACCAGGGGTAGATGGTTTTTTTTTTTTTCCTCGCTCTGTGTTTGGTCTCTTGGCAACGGCTTGCCCATCTTCACTCCACCCCCCTCCACCCCCCTCGGCCCGCCCCCTGGCTCCCTCTGCTCCTCGACTCTAGGCATATGAGCAACATTTCTTGCAGGTACAAACACATATAATCCACACGCCTCTTAGACGCCGCGCGCCCCGTGTGTCGCCCCCTCTTGCTTGCATCCAGTCGACTGAAACGACGTCTTTTCAGGCTCACAATGCTTGACAAGATAATGGCCCCGCCATGTCTGTTGCCAGACATCAGAGACGCCGAATACTGCTCAGTCGTGCTGCAGCTTCCTCTTGACAAGACTGAAGACCAAGTCGAGCGAGACCTCTTGGCAAAGGCCAGCAGCTTGGGCATCCGCACCACACTGCCCTCAATAGAATCCGAGTACAGGCGAAACGCTTCCGTTGCCCTGTCCGACTCAGTCGACTCAGTCTCCCAAGGCCATGTTGCGTCGTCGTCTTCAGAGGGCACTTCGAGCACCTATCTGACGCCTCACTCGTCCATATTTGGCCCCCCAAGTCCCAGGACGGCAGAGAGCGCCGTCAGCCACTTTGCCGTCTATGAAAAGTACCTGGCCGAGCGCCACGTGCCCAGCGAGTCCAGCGCGTCCAATGCGTCGTACAAGTCTCGCAAGTCGAGCAGATCTTCAGCAGTCGGAGATGGCTCCAGCCAGAGCGTCTTGAGCGTCAGCACCACCAGACGCGGCCTTTCGGGCTTCACCAGCCGCATGCTGAGGAAGAAGCCGACGCGTACCTTTGAGCCTACCTTGTCAGTCCATCGACATGGTGGCGTGCCGTGAAACGCTTCTGACGCTTGCCTAGGTGTTGTCAAAGCTGCCGCAAAGACCTGACCAAGCTCGCCTCGATACACAATCTTTCCTGCGGCCATGCTCACTGCACCGATTGCCTTAGGCTCAAGATCCATCAGGCTTGCGGCGACGAGTCGCTCATGCCGCCTCGCTGTTGCTCACCGCTCCAAGCCTCCACCATCCAGGCCCTGCTCGAGCCGGCAGGCCAAGAAGCCTTTGTCAAGGCTGTGATTGAGTATAGCACGCCCTGGGAGCTCAGAATGTTCTGCACCAATGCTTCATGCCGTGAATTCATCCCTCATCGGCAGCCTCTGGACCCCAAAGCCCCCTTTTCCGCTACCTGCCCCAAATGCCATACGCGTCTATGTGTCATCTGCCGCAGCGCTGCCCATGCCATTGGTAAGGATTGCCCTGCCGACGCTCAAGTCGAGACGTCTCCCAAGACATCAGGGGGCCATCCTAGCTGCAAGAGGTGCTACCGCTGTCGGAGCCTCGTAAAGCGCTCTCAAGAATCAACCCAGCTCGAATGTGCCTGCCAAGCTCAGTTTTGTGCCTTGTGCGGCGGGCTCTGGGACTCAACCATTGGATGCCCAAACATCTGCAGCAGCGATGACGAGATTGCCAAGCGACGTGACTCTAATTCAAACGACGACACGGGCGGATCCAAGCGGCAAGACAGTGCCCATGACCCTGCCATGCAAGACTTGCTGCAGTCCCAGGAGCAAGAAATGGTGCGTTTCTGCAGATTCATGGCCGAGACGAGGGCCTCTCTCCTGGCTCGCTCCTCGGAGCAAAAGCTTGCCCTCAGCCAAGAGCACCAAGAGCAAGAGAACAGGCTCAAGGAGGAGCACACGCGTACCGCCTGCCAGCTCGAAGATGCCCAGATCCAGGAGGAGATGGAGCTACGTGCCAGCCTCGAGCAGAGCGAACGAAGCATTCGAGTGCGCATCAAGCACATGGAAGCCTACTGCGAAGGCCTGAGCCATCCAGACCCCCAAGGCACCCATATGCCTCCCCGAGTGGTGACTGAACAGAACCTGCGCGACCTGGGCAGTCAGTACAACATCCGCGATAGCATGCAGCGCCGGCACGAAGCCAAAATCAACATGATGCGCGACCGCCAGTCCAAGCGCATGACGGAGCTGGTTGAGAAGCACGAGGACGAGTTGTACAAGCTCGCCCATGGCCAGCAGGCAGATCGGGACGAGCTCGGCACGGCCCATGTACGCCACAGCCAGCATTTGTCCAACGCCATTGAAGCGCGCAAGGCTCGTCTCACTGCTCGCTGGCACATGGCAACCGAGGTACTTTGCCGAGAGCTTGAGGATCGAGATGGCGTCAAGTACGCGCTGCTGCCCGTTCCAACCTGGTCCGACGACCAAGGCCAAGAAGCGGCTTGTGCCCAGTCGCCGGCCCTCTAGACGTGTCCTCTACTCTTCTCTTTTCTTTTCTCCTTCTCTTCTCCTATTTCTTCTTCTCTCCTCACTTTTCCTTCTTCCTCTCCTTCTCTTCATGGCCACTCATTACCATTTCTCTTTGTCATGACTTGTTTAATTTGCCCCTTGCCCAAGTCTCATCATGCATGGGCTCTGCCTCAATTGCTTCATTTGTTCCAACCATTTCAAACCCTTGATTCCCTTTATCCACACACTTCATGTCTCCTTGTCTTGACGATACGGCCTCTGCATGGTTGGGTTTTTCTTTGTGGCAGGTTCGCTTTACATTATGGCTGAACCGCCAAGCATGAGTCGTAGGTTGGTCAAATTGCTTTAGCACAATACCCGTCTCGCATCCAATACAGATTGAATTGAGCCTTGTGCTCGCTTTGGCTTGATTAGGCGTAGCGTTGATTGCGGCATTTCAAGAGCTCCTTGGATTCCTCGCGACACAGCCTTCTCTTTGCTCCTGCATCATGTGTAGTTGGAAGGCGACGCTACACGCCATAGCGTAGAGTCTCAAACAGTCCTTGACCGCTTGCAAGCACCGGGGCAATGGCTGGCCTTGGATCGCTTCAGACCACGGCCTGGCAGCTATGCTGTTCAAGACACCTGAAACATGCATGCGTCGCCTTGTGCGAGGCCGGTGAGAGCTCACGGCGCACACAGCAAGCGAGGAGCTGCCGGCCATGGGAGTCAACCAAGTTATTCGACCTGTTCCAGCCGCCCATCAGCTTATGCATGCCAGGTTGACAGGTCGACAAGCCTTGCGGCAAGCGGCTGGCAGCTGCTGTGTAACGTGAGTCTACCGTGGGTATGCTACACATTATTTGCATCCACCACCCAGTTGGGCAGGCCTTCTTAAACAGGCTTGGCTATTGAGCACTGCGGAGCCATGGCCCATCCACGAAAGAAGGATGTGATGCGGAGATCTGTCTCGCGCCATAGAGCTTGCCGTCATACTCAACAAGGCGCAGCCAGGTTGAAGCGGCTGGCTGCAAGTAGGATGCCATGGAGCTGCTGGCTGCGACGATCAGGGCTCGACAAAGGTCCAGCCGCTGTTTGCAGGGACCATTTGCTTTCCAGGCCGAGAGATGGCGTTTGACGTGAGGATTGTGAGGATTGGAGTTGAAGACGCGACAGTCTGCCTAGTTCAGCATTATAGGACTCCGAGTAGGGCCCCAAAGAAAGACATGTGCAATGCTCCGCTACGAACAAGAATAAAAAAGAGTCACTGTAAATGTAAAAATGAGAGCGAGCTGTCAGTGCAGGCACTCGCGAGCAGGGCAGACGCCTAGAGGCAACCGGAGCGGCTTTGTAATTTTCCGACAAGACAGAGTTTTCATCACGTGACCGCACCTGCCGCTCACTCACAAAAGGCAGGTATAGGAAAAACCCTGGCCGCAGAGCACAAAATAGTAATCGACCAGTCTATTTCACCACAGGCGCCGCCAATTCTTTACCAACATCGCCCGTCTCCCGTCTACAGTTTCGACACCCCAGTCCGAAAGAGCAGGTTTCTCAAGTCAAATTCAGAATGGATCCAAAAGCTCTCGTCAAGCTTGTCAAGGTGACAAAGGTGCTTGGCCGAACAGGTACGCCATAGCCATTGCCTTACCTTGTCACCTACCCAAAGCCTGGCATTTTGCGGTGGCTTGGACAGCACGGACTGAATTGCCAGACTAACTATTCGTCAGGTTCTCGCGGTGGTGTTACCCAGGTGCGCGTCGAGTTCATGGACGACCAGACTCGATCCATTATTCGCAACGTCAAAGGCCCTGGTATGCACTCTTGCGCATGGTATCAACGGAAGCAAAAACAGACAGATTCTGACTCTTTTTTTTTTCTCAGTTCGCGAGGATGACATTTTATGTTTGCTCGAGTCAGAACGTGAAGCCAGACGCCTGCGATAGAAACATGGCAGTGGCATGATGGCCATGTCTGGATGAGATGAGGTTGCATCAAAGGGAATCAGCCGTCAATTTTGAGGGTTCGAGGCGCATGGTCAAGGCCTCTTGACGGGCCAGGAATGAGAAATTTACGGACAGCGGGTCATTTGGGCCATGAGATATCTCTTAGGTTCGCTCTCGCGCTTTTAGCGCTCATGGTTGAGACATTCGAGAAAGAAATGCTTGTCGATTCTAGCAAGTAAAGGATGATTTGGTCGAGTGTCAATGCTGGGTGCATGTGCCAGTGTGGTACGCGCAAGCGACGATCACGCGTGGTGAGTTTAGCTGGTACTGCGGCAATCAGGAGCAAGCCGACAGCTCGGAAGCTTCAGCTAAGCGAATTCTCGACATGTATGGTTTCGAGCACTTTTGGCCACGTCATAGCCAAAGTCATCTGTGGTAACACGATTCGGCGACGCATATGCACACGAGGATGCGCATGGTGCGAAGACATGACGGTCTGGTGTCAATTCATGCCGGCTTTGCCCCTGAGTAGTTTGGCAAGCAGGAGGAGAATATGGCACAGCTATCAAGCTCGAGTGGTTGTTGCATGCAAACAGGCGCGGGCTCGTATTCTTCGTACATGGTGGTAGTCTCGAGACGGACAAAGGCGACCCAGAGGCATTGAAACGTTTCAATATATGCCTGGTGTGAGCTGGTTGGTGTGAGCGTTTCGTCGCATGTCGAGTGTGCTGGGCGGGCAAGGCGCTGGGAAGAGTGTACTAGATGTTGAGGCAACAGTAGCACTTGTAGTAGGCAAGTGGGTGGATGGTTGGAGCGGCGAGCATGAAGGTGTCTGGCAGACAAAATACAAATACCGGTAGGCGAGGCTCAAGGCAGCAGAGGCGCTATAGCAGCAGAGGCACTATAGAAAAGGCACTACATAGTAGCACAGCAGACGAGGCACTATAGAAAAGGCACTAGATGCTCCATACTACAGCAGACAAGACACCACGTCAGAAAAGACAGGCACAAAAAGGCAGCTACCTGGCTAATAGACACATTGTACAGCGACTTTAGGTCGGACAAGACACTGCCACTGCAGCGCGCAAGGTACAAGCAACGAGGTACCGGAACCTTTTTTTTTTAATTTTTTTTTTAGTGGACTGCCGCCAGCTGCCGGTGGCTCGGCTTCTTGTTGGTTTGCGCAAGCAGGCCTGTGGCTTTCCCCTTGTCGTTTCATTCATTCTTATTTCCACGCTCGCTGGGCTGCGTCTCTGGGGCGACAGTGGTATCGAACAAAAGGGCGCCAAAAATAGAAGGGACAAAAAGCAGTGCACCAGGCAGCAAATCAAAGGGCTTGATGTGGCATCTCTGACGCAGACAAGGCAAGATTGAAAGGTTGAAGCAAGTGACAGCATGGCGGGCTCAGGCGACGAGGGCGGCCTCTCCTCGCCCTCTATGCAGCAGATGCGCGACAGAAGCGGCAGCCTCTCGCTGCTCGAGACAGGAGCCAAACAGGCATCGGGCGACATGGCAGACGCAGATGCAGCGTCGTGCGAGCTCCCCAGCGCCGACAGTGCCAGCGTGGCTGCGGCGCCCAAGGAACAGGCAGCAGAGGCTGGGCTGGCCAAGCAGGTCAACGAGGTGATGAGCTCCGAGGTGCGCGCGACCCATTTCCCAAGGTGACGGCTCACAGGCGCTGAGACTGAGACAGCTTGGCATTCCGACGCTCTTGAACCGGCTCAAGCAAAGCATCGCCTCGGCAAAGGTAGGGCACGACGGCTCGCGTCGAGGGGCCCGGGCTGACGCGCTGGCAGGAATTCGCCCTCTTCCTCAAGCGACGGTCGGTGCTTGAAGACGACCACGCCTCGGGCCTCAAGAAGCTGTGTCGCCTGGGGTCGGAAAGCGCGCGGCGGCCAGAGCATCGCCAGGGCTCCTTTGCCCAGTCGTACGAGGAAATGGTGCACATCCACGAGCGCATGGCGGAAAACGGCTCCTCGTTTGCCGCCTCGCTGCACCAAATGTACGAGGACCTGACGGAGCTGGCGGCAAACGTTGAGCGCAGCCGCAAGGCGTGGAAAACAAACGGCATGGCGGCCGAGCACCGCGTCGCCGACCTGGAGCAGGCCATGCGCAAGAGCAAGGCCAAGTATGACGCCCTGGCCGAAGAGTACGACCGCGCCCGCACCGGCGAGGCGCGCCAGAGCGGCAAGGTGCTTGGCGCCTTCAAGGCGCACAAGTCGGCTGCCCAGCACGAGGAGGATCTGCTGAAAAAGGTGCAGGCCGCCGACCAGGCCTACCAGGGCCATGTCAACGCCCTGCAGACAGAAAAGTCGCAGCTGCTAACGTCGACGCGTCCCGAGGCCGTCTGGGCCTTGCGCGAGCTCATCATGGAGACTGACTCGGGCCTTGGGCTGCAGATGCAAAAGTTTGGTCCGTTGCCCCAGCCTTTGCCCCAGCACTCTGCCTGACTCTGCCTGCAGCCGCCTTCAACGAGAAGCTGTTGCTCGGCAACGGGCTCATTGTCAGTCCCTTCAAGGGCCAGCCCGCCGCCAACCCTGCTCAGCCCCGCAGCCTGCGCGACGCCGTTGCTGCCATTGACAATACCCGCGATCTCGACCACTATCTGGCCGCCTACCACTCCAAGATCCAGCCCTATGCCGACGTTCGATATGAGCGCAATCCTGTGCGTCATAATGCTCCCTCCTCTTGCCCCCTCCCTCCATATCCCTCGCCTCACTGGCCATGCCTCCCAGCTGACTGCTTGCTAGCTCCTCGTGCCCCAACAGCCACACTCGGCAGCACACCAACAGGCCCCTCTCGGAATGCATCCGCCTCAGGCCCAGGCCCAGACAAGCGCCCCCCCGCCCGCCTCCTTTCCCCAGCCCTCGCCCACTGCCGGCCCTCGCACCAGCACTGGCGCCTCGTACCCTCCATCCCAGCTCCCCAGCCAAGAGGCCCGCACTGTGCAACAGCCCCATACCCGGAGCTACAGCCACGGCAACACACTCAACCAGCAGCAAGACAGCCCTCGGCAAATGAGAAACTCGGTGCAGCCCACCTCGCGCTTTGGCAATGGCGCAGGAGCGCCACAGCTGGGCGTTTTGCCTTTTCAGGCCTCGCAGCCGCCAGGCCAAAAGCCGTCGCCCCAGCAGCTGGCAACGCCTTTCCAACCGCCCCACGAGAGGCGGGAAAGCAACGCCCGCTTTGCTCCTGCAACCGCTCCCCCCCGTGACGCTACTCCCCCTCAAGCCATGGCCTCTTCATCCAAGCCCGTCTACGGCGTCTCACTGGCTCGTCTCTACGAGAGAGACGGCCTCGCTGTGCCCATGGTGGTCTACCAATGCATCCAGGCCGTCGACCTCTTTGGCTTGGGCGTCGAGGGAATCTATCGTCAGTCGGGCTCCCTCAACCAAATAAACAAACTCAAAGCCATGTTTGACTCGGGTAAGGCTGGCCCTGCTCTCCCCCCCATTACCCGCCAGTGCCATTCTGCCACTTGTCCTTTGCTCTGCCTTTCCTTGCTGACTTGCAATCTACCTGCCCAGATTCATCCAACCCCGCCCTCGACTTCCGGAACCCTGAAAACTTCTTTCATGATGTCAACAGCGTCACAGGCCTCCTCAAACAGTTCTTCCGTGACCTCCCCGATCCTCTTCTCACCTCGGAGCACCACAATTCCTTCATCGTCGCTGCCAGTAAGTTTTTGCCCGCTCTCCTTTTTGCATCCGCTTGCTGCCCGCACTTTGCACCTCGTCTCGCTAATTGCATCGTGTCTTGCTCGCCCTTTGTTTTGCCATAGAGGAGGACGACGACAATGTTCGTCGCGACTCTCTTCACGCCATCATCAATGCGCTGCCTGATCCAAACTACGCCACCCTTCGCGCTCTCATGCTTCATCTTCACCGCGTCACTGATAACTCGCACATCAATCGCATGAACTCGCACAACCTCGCCGTCATCTTTGGCCCTACGCTCATGGGCTCTGACCCCAGTACCGCCATTGCCGACGCCGGCTGGCAGATCAAGGTGGTGGACACGGTCCTCCAAAATACCTATCAGATTTTTGACGAGGATTAATCTGTCTGGCAAACATGTTGCCCTTGGAGCATGGTTGTGCTACATCAGGCCAAGGCTACAATCGTCTTCCTATGCCCCCTTTCGTCTAATAATCTTCCTCTCCTCTATTCCCTGCCCCCCCTCCCTCTTTCTCCCCTACGGGTCAATGCTGTCAGTCATGTCTCCTCAAAAGAAAAACAAATTGCGCCTGTTCCTCTTGTCCAAGGCCTGCGCCCCGAAACATGAACAGCAGCAGTTGGCAGTGTACAAGTGTTATTTTGTTGGCGCCGAAAAACAGCCTGCAACGACAAGTCCCGAATAGCAAGGCGCGGCAGCCTCTTATGGGTACAAGAGAGTAGAATGCACCGGTTGGGCATCATGTCCACATGGGCCGCATTATTCTCAACATGGTGGTTGGGTTACCATAGCGAGAAAGATGACCATTATTCAACAAGGGGCCTCTCTGTCTGCTTCTGCCGCAGCCCAGCAAGTTCCCGTGACATGTCATAGTATCCATGTAGCAATGCAACATGCGTGATAAAAAAGGAGGAAAATCAAGAGCAGAAGCAACAGCCCTCTTGTCGCCCACGCGCTCCCAATGAAGCACTTGTCTGCTCTCCTCATGCAAAAGAAAGACGCATGTACACAAAGGAATGTGCGCTGCATTGCGCCAGTGGCACAGCACGCAAAAAAGCACATGGCACGCAAAAAAGCACATGGCACGCAAAAAAGCACATGGCACGCAAAAGCAAAAACTCCTCGCCGCCATGCAGAAGCAGACCATCTAATAATCAAGTCGGGTCGAGACAAACGCAGAATCAGCTCATCATGGGACATGGGAAGAGTAGATGAGAAAAGAATACAGGATAGAAGCCGGCATGCAACAAGCAGGCGTCGCGTCAGGCGCTTGCTGGAAGGAAAGAAGTCGTTGCATGTGTGCGACCAAAGGCATGTATCTGGGCATTACGCTGCGCTTTCACTGTGTCATCAGATGGGCCGTCAAACTTGAAACATGGGCATGGGGTACAAGCAGCCCTTTGGGGAGCGTTGCTGTGCCGAAAAAAAAGAAGAGGAAAAGAAGAGGAAAAAAAAAGAAGAGAAAAAAAAGAAGAAAAGAGGAAAAAAAGAGGAAAAAAAGACGAGTAAATAATGGTAAGGAAAGGAAAAACAAGGCCGACATAATGGCCAGAGGAGCGAGTCGATGCGGTAGCCCAAATCCCCTACTGAATCTTGATGGCGTCAAACATGGCCAAACTCAGGCTCGTGTCATTGTCGCCAACATTGGGCGTTGGCTCGCTCAGTATCTCCCAGCGGCGCAACACATACGGGGCAAGGCGCTCATTGGCCGTCGGACCAATGCCAAACATGGCCCCGATGCCACGGGCGGCGGCGCTATATGGAACGGCCGACTTTTCGCGGTAGGCGAGCCTCAGGTTGTCGGCCAGGGTGAGCTGTGGGATGCTAAAAAGATAGTAGAGCCGCGGATCTGACGAGACACTTGTGTTGGTCAAGACGCCCGGCATGAGCAGAATGCATTTTGCGCATTGGTTCCGCACGTCGTCGCCAAGATGGTCAACGAGCAGGAGGGCAACATCAAAAACCCTCTGGCATAGGTCTCCGCCCGTTGTCTGCGGACGAGAGTTGAGATCCAAGAGAAGGGTGCAGAGAACGAGTATGATGCGCGCCCGGGCCTCGTGGCTGGGCGACAACGAGGGCCTGGCGCTACTTGCTTGTCCCATGCTCGGTGGCTGGGCCGGAGGCTCGGCCGACGTGCTATGAATAGTGATGAACCTCAAGAAAATGGGCAGCCAATGGTCCATGACTGCTTGCTGCGTCTGAGCCCACCCGTCTTGACTACAGGCCACAATGGCTGATAAATCAGACAATTTATCCACCAGGCTTCCTGTCAGCTGTGCCACCTTGGGTGGCGGCTGGCCCGAAGTGATGGCTTCAATCGCCCGCAGCAAATTCTCCGCCAAGTGGATTCGTTCTTGGCTGTTGGCCTCGTCCTGCAACGCCATGGATTTGGGGCAGGGAATCAGGTCGAGAAACCTTGCATGGGCCTGGGCGCTGATGTTGCGCGTGATGTCCTGGCTCAGATAGGGCAGCATGCTGGTCCAGACTGTATTCCTCGTCTCAATGGCGCGGTCCATGGCCTTGGAAAAGTCTTCGAGACGTGACTGCCTTTCGCTCTGGGCCTCATCTTCAGTCCATTGTTGGGCCCGCGAAAGGTCCAGATTCAGCTTGAGAAGACAAAAGGGCATCGTGAGCTCGTTTGTCAAGTCAAGGATTTCATAAAACGACATTTGCCCCTGCCCATTGCTCTCTGGTACCAACAGACTAGTGACAATCTGGCGGAGAAAAGAGGCCGCCGACAGAGGCAGGCTTGAAGCATTCAGCACATTGGCCACGGCGTGCGAGTCAGCCACAACCAGGTATTTGAGGCTTTCCACCAGCTGGTGCCAGTACAAACCATCATCTAGTGGCTGTTGGCAGTCTGGGTGACGCGTTCGAAGCGCCGAGTACTCAATCAGGGCGTTGCGTATTGATAGCAGCAAGAGTTTGGGGTTTTCGGTCCTTGCCGACTTTTGCTGGGTTGCAAATCGATACCACTCGTGGGCATTGAGACAAGCCGACCTTGGAAGCTCCATAATAACGAGCTGCACAAGTTCCTGGACAAAGACCAACGAGTCTGCAATTGGCGGATAAGAGTCCAGGCACATATCGTCAAGCGGAGGCGACCACGTACTGGCCGTCTGTAAAATAATCGACATGGAAATAGAGCCGAGGCTGACAAGCAGGGGAAACATGTCGGCAAGCTTTGGGCGATGCTGCTTGGTGCCAACGTGGCCAGTCCAATCAGTCATGAGCCTGTCAAAGTACTGGAAATCAAGCATTCTGAGCCTCGTCAAAAGAGACGCAAAGACTCGGCGGCTCTCATCCGCCTTGGACCAGCCCGCTTCCAGCTTTGGCACAATGGCGCGAAATAGGCGATTCATGGTGGGATGGTCAATCGTGTTGCCACTCGCCAACAACTTATCAAGCTGATCAGAAACTTCACTCTCAGCGCTGTGCGCTTGCATTGTCATGTTGTCTGAGACTGGTGAACATGCATCCACAGCGTTGCTTCGGTATGTATAGACCAATTCGCGCACCAAGTGCTTGGCAACCACTTCGCGCTGAGGCAATCGGCGCCCAAGGCCAGCAAGAGCCACCAGCAGAGGCCGAGCAGCACCGCCTTGCTGACGCCCCAGGAACCTGAGTCGGTCAATGAGTCCATCAAACAGCTTCTCAGCACATCCCATGGCCAGGAAGACATTGAGATGCGAGTTGATGGTGTCGGTACAAGCCGCCAAGAGGTCAAAGTTTGAGCTCACAGAACAGAGCTTGAGAACAGGCAGAAACGAGGAGAAGTCGTCAATGGTTTCAAAAATGGCACGAACCGACTCAAACACAGCAACCAAGCCATGCGAGTCCATCTTTGTCAAAAGACCAGCTGTAAGCACATCGCGCAAGTGGATGCCAACCCAAGTCTGGAGAGCTCTGCTGCTGCTGGCAATCTTGCGCAAGAGCCTGTCCAACGGCAAGCACTTGGAGCGGCCATGGCTCGAGCCAAGATACTGAGAAAGGCCCGCCGTGTCATTGACGCACTTCAAGGCATTGGAAATGTCATTGGCCTCTTCCACTGTCGAGAAGTGGCCGGCTCGTCGAAGCAGGTTTTTCCTCTGCGTCTGGTGGCTTTCAGACAGGCAGTGAATGGGTAGTTCAACCAAGAGCCTTGTGGCACAGGGCCCCTTTTCGGCATCGATTTCTGCAGCTTCATGCAGTCCGCCACGCCCAATCAGCCACTGTAGGTACTGTGGCACTGAAAAGACATTGGATCGAATCAGTTCGCCAACCAGATGGAACATCATCTCCTTGCGTACACCATCGTCAGCCCGCACGCCGTCCATCATGGCCAGGATTACAGGCGTGGCATCCATGTCGAGCTTCTTCCAAGCCTTGAGGAGCCTTGCCGCCACATATGTCTTGGCATGGCCAGGTCGATGTGCAGATGTTGCCCACTCAATCAGTGTCTTTACAAGCTCGCCCCTATCTTCGACTATGGTTAAGCACTTTGAAGCTAGCTCTCTATCACTTCGAGCCCTCAGTGTCAGGTCAAGCAGCCTGACCAGGTGCTGCTTGCCTACAGGAGGAGAATTGGTGTTTGCCACTGATAGACGAGCATTTCTTGCGTTGACCCTGTGGTACTGATTTTGGCAGGCATCGTCTCCCGCAGGTAAAGATGCCTTGAGCGCTTCTCTATACTTGGGCCACAGCGTCGGCACGATGAAGCTTTCTGGATTTCTCTTGAGCAGCATCATGACAGCGCTCGACAGCTGGTGGTACAAGGGGGCCAGTATGTCTCGATCAGCATCACAATACACCTTTGATGTGAAGCCAGTTAGTCCATCAACAATCAACAAGACGGGGCAAAGACCAGCAACCAACATTACTGAGATGATTGACGAGCGCGTATACGAGGCGTCGCGCGTGCTTGCGTGATCTGACAATGTCCATGATGGTGATTTTGGCAATCAGAATCCACATGGGTATCCTAGCTTGGGAGCTGCTTTCCAGCCCAGAAACAATCCAGTCTAGATAATGATCCCGGTCCATGAGATGCTCCGAGTACAAATTTGTCGCCAGTCGGAGCCTATTTTGCTCAACAGTCAGATCAAGGATGCAATGGACAGGCAGCGGGAGAAACAATCTTGGGCCTTACGCATATGACGCCTTGGCTTTCCATTCAGAGTCCTCAAAAACAGAGGCGACGGATTCAACAAACTGTTCCACAAATATGGTCCAGTCTCTGACCCATTTGGACTCTCCGCCCATGGCAAAAGCTCCACTGGCCCCTTTTCTCTTAAAGGCGCGAATCTCGTTGGCGCCGACACATTTTGCTAGCCAAATGGCCCGCTCAGTGGGCACGTTTTTGTTGAGGCATTGGTCGAGAAGAGTTCGGCCACGAATGCCGTGGGGGATAGTGCGGCTCAAACGCCGCAGCGAGATGGATGGATTGGCCAAATCCTTGAGCCAGACCTCTCGTTTTGTATCTGTCAGAGTGACTCGCGGTGGCGGTTTAAAGGTCCAGGGAGCAGTAACCTGACCGCGATACCTGCGCTGATTTAGCACATTCATAAAGATGGTTGACAAAGTGGTGAGGCCACTTTTCTGTCTTAGAGCGGGGAAGATGGCTAAGCGAGCCGACGAAGTCTCGTGCGAAGAGCCCTTGTCCCAAGTTCCCTTTTGTATGGCTTCTGCGCTCCACTCGTCCTCGTGGTGGTGGCCAGTCCAAGGAAAGAAGTCGGCGTGACCTGAATAAAGCCCCCTGCTGAAGGAGTCCTTGGTGGAGGCTTCGTGTCGCGGAGTGGAAATGAAGCGAGGAGCGTCAGACGGCACCTCGACTGTGTATGGCTTTGGCCTCGAGTCCTTCCTGGTCTGTGCCGGAGCAGGCGATGATATAGGTGGACTAGTGTGGAGCAAGATGGGGGGGTGCAGGGGTCGATGTGGCATTGGCAGAGGACTGTCGTGGTCTTGGGACAAGCACTTTTCACTGCTGGCGGCGGCGGCGGAAACAGGCGTCGAGGCCGACATGGAGGGCGGCTTGGATATAGACTTGGCTATCGGCACGAGCCTGAAGGGGGGGGCAGGGGACAAAGGCTGGCATGCATCGGGAAGTGGCTCGGGCGTGGGAGTTGGGTCGTCGGATAACTCGAGACGCAGCTTGGAGCTGCCACAGCGCAGCGACGGAGCATGACGAGAATGAGAGGCCAAGGGGCGAGGCAGGCCAACGTCAATGGCTTCTTGACTGCCTCCAGTCGGGAGTTTGGGCAGGGCGGGTGTCGAGGCAGGGTGCTGGTGCGCCAGAGGGCGATGGAGGGCCAACGTGGCACCCAGCACCATCTGCTGAGGCTGTCGTGGCAGCTGTTCGCCCATGGAACTCCTGCTACTCGACGTCATGATCGGGGCAGACAAGCGTCAGCCATCCCGTCGGAATCCCTGGCGATGCGCTTCCCGAACTCTGGACAATCTTGGGACGGAAGGCTTTTGCTGCAACAATGTATTCTATTTCCGACCCGCAGAGTCCAGGCAGCCAATCTCAGGCTGAGACGTGGTTCAACACGATCTCCCTGTCGAGGGCAATGGGCGCCGAGGCCCGGGCTGACAGAGCAGAGAATGCGTTTTAGATGATGTCGCAGTGCAGAGATGAAAGAAGACGGCTCCCGTCAACGGGCAAAACCGACGGCGCAGCCGGGTCGAGGGGCGGGCGGTGATGACGGCTTTGACGACAAGAAAGCACACAGCAAGGGACGCACTACAATGAACAATGCGAGAAGCGATGAAGTGATATCGAGGCTCGGTAAACTGGCTCAATCAGAGGGGCGAGTATGAGTAGAAGTCGGAAGCAGGATGCAGGCGTGAGATCAGGCTACGAGTCGGGTCACGAGCACGGCCCAGGCTGCTGGCGAATGCGGCTGTGACAGCGGAATGGCCCTGCCTGGAACCGGCAAGTCTCGGGCCCACCTAGCGGGGCCTGCCAATAGCAGCATCAGCGGCAAACGGTATGGATGTGGCAGCTCCATGGTCCCTACCGCCCCTGCATCATTATTGTCCGGGCAAGTCAACAGGCGCACTGGGCAACGGAAAAGGCGCATCACGCCACACAGCGTGCAGCTTTTTTTTTTTTT
>NJET01000008.1:53384-70837 GCA_002591415.1 Ophiocordyceps australis | reverse complement strand
ACTACTACTACTACTTCCACCACCTCCGTTTAGCAACCACTACATGTATGCCCGTATATACATCTGGCCCCTATTACTGACCCCCTGTCCCTGTCCCTGTCCCAATTTGCGCTTACCATCAACCTTCTTTGCTTGCATCCGACTTGCTGCAAAAATATTGTTGGCCTTGTTCTTCGCACCAACCATGGCCAACCACCTCGATGCCCTACCTGTACCGCCGCACATGACCCTCGGACCAAGTTGCTTGCTCGTCCCATGGACAAACCATAACGCCAACAAGCTTGCCGTGCTCCGTCTGCATGGACCCGAAACTACATCACCTTTAGGCTTTGCTACTGGATGCGAATGTTGGGCTGCGCGGATCCAGGTGCAGGCGCACGGCTTGGTGCCTTGAGGTAGGATCAAGTATACAAGCCAAGTGCAAACCGCCTCTTCTCTCGTGTCGATTGCCGTTGCTCGGACCAGCATACCGATTGCAAACGCATGGAGATGGCGCCAAGATTATGCACTCGAAGCAGGCTGACAGGCAGGATGCTCATCGGGCTCTTTTCGCAATACCGCTTTGATGCATCCCGGCCGACCTTGTAAAGGGCAGCCAATACAGGCCGACGCAAGAGACAACAGCCAACAGCGCACCAGGTGACGGAGAGCAAAAGGGAGAGAGCAACAAAGAAGCGGCCACATGTTTGTAGTCGTACGCCACAAGACGCACCATGGTTCGGCTGCCTTGTCCTGTACACTCCGACGCCAGCGCCCCCGCTTGGCGCTGCTGCGAGGACGCATTTGCCTGGACAAGATGCATTCGTCTTGGAGGTCTGTATCGGCGCCTTGGGTCTGCAATGGCGTCTTGTCCACGTCGATGCTGTCGTGGGCTGTGGCCAAGATGCACATGTCGTGCTGCAAGCCGCGTTTTGCTACGCATACAAGCCAGCAAACAGCAGACTGTACAGGGCATTAGACAGCAGACAAACAGGCAGAAAATGTAACCCAACAGGCAATGCCGGATAAGCCGAGACCGGGTCTCCGGCTCTTGTGCGTTGCATCCGAGCTTGCCTTATGTTGTTGCTGTCCTCGTCCATGTTTTCTCTTTTCTCGGCATTGCCATAGGCGGAAAGGCGAGTGCCACTTTGTCCGCCCTGGCCTTTGCCCCTCGCAGGGCAGCAAAGAGTCATCCGGCATGGGAGGGGACTGGCAGAGCCAGCCAACAGAGATTTCAAGGTGGCTGCCCTTGCTTGACATTTGTGGCCCATGTCTTTTGCCAACGCACCCTTTTGAAGTTGCTTTGACCTCGCCAGCCAAACAGTCGTATGTGACCTGCAAAAGGGGGTTGCAGTGAATGCATACCAAACCCGGCCCCCTTGTCTGCCAGACAATAATAGTACAGGCAAACACTTTACTCTATATGCAAATGCATTGTAAATGTACAAGCTAATGTATGTACACGTACAGTATTACTATGTATGTACATTATAATTGAAGTGTGTGTTCCTACTATTGCTACTACTAGTCCTATTACTACTACTCCTACTCCTACTACTACTGCTACTACTACTACTACTAATGTAATTAGTAGTAACTCCTACTGTATTACCAGGTGATATGTATCATTCGTGAGCACGCTTAGCCCCATAACGAAGCAGCTGTTGTACTAGACACCAAATTTGTGTTCAAGACACCTCACATGCATGGCTTTTTTCGTCTGTTGCACGCCCAAGTCAAAGTGTACATTTCGAGTGCCAGAACTAGCTGCCTAGACAACACGTTGATGTTGGTTCGATTATGCCCCGTTAGAGGCTTGCAACGACTGACAACAAATCCCAGCACCATACGCCGCCACGGTCATGGGCTTAACATAGACATACGTGGGTAAGCAAATACACGGAGAAGCAGCACGTTGAGTGAAAGTGGTGAATTAATACTCTCTAGGTGATATTTGAATCTGTTGCTGCAACTTGACCACCTAACACGACCGATGCGGCCCAGGTCAACCAGCCATGAGCATGATACACGGCAACAAGGATGGCTTGCAAGAGTGTCAAACTCTATAGCTCAGCCTGATGCTTGAGAGTCCATTCATTCCATCCCTCTTTCTCTCCGGGCAGCTCAATGGCCTCCCATTCCTTGCGCGTCACGCTCTTCCACTCGTCAACGGGAATCCAGCCAATATATGCTCTGTTGCCAAAGCCGCCAATCCAGTATACATGAGTGACAACAAATCGCATCCACTCGCTGTTGTGAATCTTGTTGCCAGGCAGCCAGTACTTGGCGTCAGGATGCTTGCCAGTATAGCATACTGTCACGTCTGCGGCTGACGACGAGGTGGCGTTGAGCGGCTCCAGATGGCCAAAGAGTGAGAAGCGGGCGAGATTGGCTGCCGAATATGGCACCGGGTCTGGCAGAGGGCCGCGTTTGCTCCAGAGACGAGCGATGCGAGACAGCAACGAGATGCGCTTGGCTGGTGGGTAGGGAGGGGTCCATCTTAGAGACAAGGTCAGGTTGGAGCCATCGCGCACATTCTTGAAGCTCGTGCCAATAGTAATGGCCAGAATGGTCGGATTGCCAGTATCTTCACAGTCGGCCACGTAGTCTACAAGGCCTATTGGCACGCCGTCGAGGCCTTGTGGCCGATTTTCCTCGGCCGCAAAGCCCTGAGAGCTGGGAAAGACGGTGGTGAATGTGGCGAGCTTGGACAGGGCCAGGATGCGACGGCCCATGACGGCCGACTCGTAGCTTGTGGGAATCTTGGCGGCCTTTGCCTGCTCATCCAAGTGAAGCTGTGCGCCCGGAGCTGCGAGCCCCAGGCCAGAAAAGCAAATGATGGCAGAGAGTCTCATGGTGTCAGGTTTCGTCTGTAGGGGGTTTCTGAAACACAGCAGTATGAGACGATGGAGGAGTTGGTTGGCAAAGACGAATGGCAGCGGATAGCTGGTGAGAGATTAAATACAAGGCAAATTGAATCGAGGCTAAGGCTGGCAGTAAATGCAATCCACAGTAAAGGGCGTTCTGGTCATATGTCACAGGGACGGTACGAGTCGTGGGCTACGTAGTGGTTCCAGGGCACTTACTCAATAAGAGAAGAGGGGCCCATGCCTCGTTGAGCCACGAGGATTCGTCAAGTGACGGGGTCTAGCGCGTGAACAGATTGATAAGATTAGATCTCAACCTGTTGATGGCGGCACCTTGCACCATGGGCAAAGAGGCAGATGTTTTGAGGGATGATTTGGTGCAGGGCAGATGATTCGTTGCATTTAATCTCCAACCGCGTTTGCATGTTTTGTTGGCCCGACGAAAAGCGCTTTCTTTTCCGCTGCCGACATGGCCAGGCCGTTTATTAGTAGTAGTAGTAGTAGTAGTAGTAGTAGTAGTAGTAGTAGTAGTAGTACTATACTACCACTATCACTCTGCTAATAGACAAGTATCAAGTGCCAGTAGTGGCTTGGGTACGGTGCTTCCAAGTTGGTACTACTTTACCCACTGCCACTACTACCTACTAGCCTAAATAACCTCTATCAGTAGTACTAGTAGATTGCCTAACCTCTAGTTTGTGCATACTCCAAACAAGTAATGATAGTGCTACTACTAGTACTACTACTACTACTACTAGTAGACAAGATGTGGGTGGAAAGCCGTCCAAGGCACGTGGCACGCGGCGTCGATGGCGCAGCTGCGAGTCAATTGACTTGTGTTGGTGATGACGTGCATGAAGACGGTTTTATTTGCAAGTCAGGAGGGGCATAATTACGACGTGTACATGCACATTACTTGCGTTATCAAGTTATTAAACAAGGCGCCTCTGTCTCGGTCTCTGTTATGCCAAACTTGGCCAATCAAGCCCGGAGCAGACAAGTGGACAAATCCGAGACATGGGCTGCAAGGTACAGGGCCATACAAGTGATGCGCAGCTGGTGATGACTAGTAGTACTTAATTGGTAGTCGTAGTAGTAGTAGAGAGTAGTAGTAGTAGTAGGAGTAACGGTACCTGGCGCTTGTGGCGCTAGCAGCCAATGCTCCATGCCTGCCCATTCTCCAGGCCCCCGATGGCCAATGTTGCCCCTGCAACGGTGTTGACGTTGGTCGTCCAATCAGAGGCAGCAGGCAGCCTCGTCCACTGTCCCCCAACGTCAACCAGGGCCTCTTTCGTTTTTTTCCTTTCCCTCCCCGCTGCAAATCGCTTGCTTGACCGTCTGCACATAGCCATTGTCGACGGGTCTTGCTGCTTGGTCCACGAGGCTCAAGGCAGTCTTGTGCGTCGGTTTCGTGCGTCGGTTTTGCGTGTCCCCTCCAACAACTGTCCTCTCTGTCTCTTTGCCTCTTTCAGCCGCCTCTGCCTTGTCAACAGCATTCATTTCGTCGCTACTGCATACTGCTGGCCGCCTGGGTCAGTCGAGCATTACAGTAATGGCAAGCTTCATGGCCAATTTCTTCCCGGGTGTAAAGGACAAGGCCTCGTCTGGCGATGGCTCCTTGCGCCCCAGCACACCAAACAGCAGCAAGATCAAGGCGGCCAATGACAGCTTCCTCAATCCGCAGACGACGCCCCAGGGCAGTCCGAGCAAGAAAATGGTGCCGCCTGGCGCCCATGACCTGCCCAGCATGTTTGAAAGCGCCATGACGCTCAACTCGGATGATGGGCCGCTTCTCTCGACGCGCCCCCAGAGCGTCGTGACGCCTTCATCGCCTGCAAAGACCAAACTGAAGCCTTTGGAAGAGGCCAGCCCCAATGTTGACGAGAGTATTCTGTACCGAGGTGCCGCGTCTGGCAGCCCTCTGCGCAAGCGGCAAGGCCAGGAGAACACGCCGCCACACTCAAGACTGGGCGGTGGCGTCGACACTGCTCAGCAGCACAGCCATGCCGCAATATCGCGCCAGCAACTGTACGAGCCCCGCGACCGTCCTGCTACGCCTACGTCTAAAAAGTTCAACACGTCTCGAGGCCTGACACCCGAGGAGCGAGACATTCTCAACAAGCCGCACGTCAAGAGACTAGTCAATGTTACCCAGCTCTGTGAGGCAACCCGAGCGGCCACGTTGCATTCCTGTCATGCTGACCCCTCTGACCAGACTTTCTTGACTATTACTTCGACCTGCTTACTTTTGTTAGCGCCAGGCAGAGTCGGCTGGCTGCCTTCAATGCCGAGTACCCGCCTCCGCCCGCAACTGACGAGCAGACTCACAGCCAAATGTGGACCAAGTACGCGGGACGAGAACGCGCCAATCTGCGCAAGCGGCGCGTTCGCCTGCGTCAGGGAGACTTTCAGATCCTGACGCAGGTTGGCCAAGGTGGCTACGGGCAGGTCTTTCTGGCTCAGAAGAAGGACACACGCGAAGTCTGTGCGCTCAAGGTGATGAGCAAGAAGCTGCTCTTCAAGCTGGACGAGGTTCGACACGTGCTCACTGAGCGCGACATCCTGACCACGGCACAGAGCGAATGGCTGGTTCGCCTGCTGTACTCTTTCCAGGACGACAAGAGTATCTATCTTGCAATGGAATATGTGCCTGGCGGCGATTTCCGGACTCTGCTTAACAACACGGGTGTCTTGTCCAACCGACACGCTCGCTTCTACATTGCCGAGATGTTTTGCTCTGTCAATGCTTTGCACCAGCTAGGCTATATCCACCGAGACCTCAAGCCCGAAAACTTCCTCGTGGACTCGACTGGCCATGTCAAACTGACCGACTTTGGCCTCGCTGCCGGAGTGCTTGCCCCCTCGAGGATCGAGTCGATGCGCATCAAGCTCGAGCAGGCGTCGGAGACGTCGGTGCCCTTTGGCAAGCCCATGAATCAGCGCACTGTGGCTGAACGCCGTGAGAGCTACCGTAACATGCGCCAAAACGACGTCAACTACGCAAAGTCGATTGTCGGCTCGCCAGACTACATGGCTCCCGAAGTCCTTAGAGGGGAAGAGTACGACTTTACTGTCGACTATTGGAGCCTAGGATGCATGCTCTTTGAGGCACTCACAGGCTTCCCCCCTTTTGCAGGCGCCTCGCCCGACGAGACGTGGCGCAACCTCAAGCACTGGAAGGATGTCCTCAAGAGACCAGTGTGGGAAGACCCCTCCTACTTCCTCAGCAATCGCACCTGGAGTTTTATCACAACGTAAGCCTGCTGGAAGCCGTGACTTGGGGCATGCCGACATTTGCGCTAACTTTTTTTTTTTGCCAAAAGCTGCATCAATTCGCGCTCGCGCCGCTTCTCCAACATTGACGACATATTTGTTCATCAGTACTTTGCCGAGGTGACTTGGGAAACACTGCGACAGACGCGAGCGCCCTTTGTGCCCGAACTCGACTCGGAGACGGATGCCGGCTATTTCGATGACTTTAGCAGCGAGGCCGACATGGCCAAGTACAAGGAAGTGCACGATAAGCAGGCGGCGCTTGAATCGATGGCCGATCGTGAGGAAGAAATGAGCAAGAGCCTCTTTGTCGGCTTCACCTTCAGGCACCGCAAGCCCGTTGGCGATGATGGCGGCAGCCCGCGCAAACGGATCCCTACTTCAGAGGAGGAGGCGTTTGGCACGATGCTTTAGAACGAGCCGTGCAGTCCAGCCAGGCATTGGCGTGAGCGGGCCACTCGCAGGGCCATGTTGTGAAGCCGCACCTTGTAGGGCCAGACAAGACAAAGCCTGCCCGTGTCCGCGTCTTGTCCCTACTACGCCCTTGCTCACTCTTTTTTCTTCTTGTTGCCTATTCTGCTTTTCTGTTCTTTTTGCCACCCCCCCCCTGTTTTTTTCTGTCCTCTTATTTTCTACGTCGCCTTTTTTTCATGTTTGTTTATGAGTAGTCACTGTGCGAGCTTTGCTTGCAATTTGTACGCCCTTTGCGATTTGGACAAGTTTTTTTTGTCCTTTTTATGTGCGTCCTCGTCGTCTGGCGCATCGCCAGGGAGGGGTGGCAGATGCTGTGGTTTGAGCGGCCACTCAATAGTATCGCAACAAGTCGGGAGGAGGCACGTGCAAGGCACCCTGCTAATTCATGACAAAATCCTTGCAGAGTCATTTGTAGCCATGGTATGAATGCACAGGTAGAATACACCTCACTTTAATGAGCCCGGTTGCTATCTGAAAGAGACGTTGCTATTGTATCCAGGTCTGCTCTCGCTCTCGCTCTTGATTAAAAAGGTTAAGAAAAAAAAAAGGGAAAGATATTCCAGTTTCGCCCGGTGCAACCACCGTTGCGGCACAACCACAAGTGGCAGCGCTAGCCAGCGTTTCATGTCGCTCCGTGCCGCATTTACTTGCATCTCCCTTGCAAACTCCAGCCAACCCCTTGTCGCCTCTGCAAAACTATCTAAAGTTTCCCCGGCAATGTACGTGAGCCAATCCGCTTTCGCCATTGATGCAAAATTGCTTCTGAACCCGGTCCATTATACTCCAAAAGCTGTTGTATCAGAGCATCAAAATTGAAGCAAGAGCAAGTCGTCAAAATATTGAGCCTTCATCCGTGTCGATGGTAGAGCAAGAGCAAACTGGAACCCATAACCAGCAAAGACGATAATTTCAAAATGAATCAATGAATCAATTTCACTTTACCCATTGGCCATTTGTCACAGGGAATTGCTGCAAGCAGCCGAATGACAATTTAAAAAAAAAAAAAAATTCCGCTGCAGATTAGGCAAATACTCGTCACGGCAACAAAAGTCTCGATGCTTGATGGCACAGAGGCATCGAGCAATGGCTTTCGGCCAACAAGGACTTTTCAAAGGCTCATTGTTAGCCACTCCCATTCTTGCGACCCAGTGGGGTTGTTTTGGGTAGATGGGTGCGAGTGCATGGGCATCATGCCACCAGGATCAATCGGTGGCGGAGAAGGCTGCTGTTGGCTCGCGCTGAATGAGTTTGGAATCATGGTGCTGGCAATAGATGTCATGCTCGAGGCGGCATGCCCCATGGCCAAGGATACATCATGTGTCGCCGCCAAGTCTCCAGGAGAGTCAATATCCATGCAAGACGAGGCGTCAGAGCCAAAGCTCTTGCTATGCCTGCGCTGACGCTTCGATGACGAAGCACCAGAAGTAGCAGCAGCGGGCCGTGAAGTATTCGATGCGCCAATACCCGGAGCCATCTTGAGCGGAGCGGCCGCAATGGGCACAGCGCCCTTGACGGCAGATGCAGTGACAGCCGAGGCTATACTGTTCATGTGGCTGGCAGGAGTACTGCCAGCAGTGTTGTGGCTGCCGCTCACGGGGCTCTCGCTCCTCTGGGCGCCTGCGGGGCGATATGAAGGCGGAGATGCTGTGCTATGCTGGATACTGTTGTTGCTCTTGGAAACAGCCGCCGCCGTAATGGCCGACATGGACAGGGATGAATTCTTGCGTGATGCAGCCGTAGAGCCGTTTGCATTGGCATTCTTTCTGGCCCGGCTTCCCGATCCGACCGGGCCGTTGCCTCCCGAGCCACGGTTTCGCTTCTTGATGATGTCCGTCTTGAGACTCAGCGGGCGTACAACACCATGCAGCTTGAGGAATAGGCCGCAAGCGTTGCAAAGCGGTTGACCCTCTGGATTGCGCCGCCACAACGGCGTGGTCTGAGTGAAGCAATTTGTGCATGTTGTGGGCTGACTGCCGTCGCCATTTTGTTGGCCGCTGCCAGACGCTTGTTGTAGATTGGTCGAGGAGCCACTCTTGGAGCCCGGAGGCGAAGGGGGCCGACTGGGCGCAGCAGAGGAAAGTGTAGACATGGGAGCTGGCACCTCCGTCTTGGGCGACGTGGGAAGCGAGTGCGCCATTTCATCGTAGCCCAGGCGTGCCGTGGCGAGGTGGGCAGGGGTTGAGGCGTTGCGAGGAATCTTGGGTTGGCGCACGTCACTAGCATGTCTAAACGACTGCGACTGAGATCGCGGCAGGCCAGAGTCGTCCCATTCTCCATTGTCCTCAACATAATCTGTAGTCGTTGCTCCAATCACAACCTGCTTGCGAGGAGGGCCGCCGGGGAAGCGGGCAGCCTGGGTGCTAAACTGGCCAGGCAGTGAAGCGTCCCATCCTAGACAAGTTGCCTCGTCGAGGGCGGCCGAAAACTCGCCATGGCCAGCCGCCATGCGATCGTTCCTGCCATTTCCGCCCTCTTCATCGTCCGAGTCGCCACCAAAGGAGAACATGTGTTGATCGGGTCGCATGCTTACGCCAGGTGAAGCCCCGGGGCCTTCTGGTCGAAAGACATGAGTGGGGTCGACGTGTGCCAAGGAGCCATGGGCTTGCGCAAAACCAGCCGTGCCATCTGGTGCATGCGTCATGGAGGAAAACAGGGCATTGTTGGCCTGGCCTGCTCCATTGAAGAGAAAGGACTGGCCTTGGATAGTGGCGCTGCCGTTGCCGATACTGCCGGGTCGATAGGCTTGGGCTTGTCCATGTCGGACGTCTTGCGAAGCCATGTAGAAGCCATCCGTCTCGGGGATGGGAATAGGTGTTGAGACTGTGGACTGGTAGGCAGAACCTGGGGGAGAGTAAAACTCGGCAGTGTTGAGGGAGGATGATTGAAGGGACGAGTTGTTGTACATGGCGGAAAAGGAGCCGCTGGGTATCATGGGCGAGGAGGAGGAAGAAAAAGAGAAGCTTTGGTGGAAAGGCGCGGTGGAATGGAGACTGGGATTGTGCTCCATAAAGGTGTCAATGGTGAATGGAACGTTGGGCGGATTGGCTGCCGATAGGTGCTGTTGCATCATGGATGGGTGCATGCTGTCAAGAGTATAGGCATTGAGATGAGCGTCAGAGTCAAGGTCGTGTGCAGAGCTCATAGTGGTAGCAGACACATGGGGCGAAAAGTTGGCGGGGCGTTTTCGGTTCTGGCTTGGAGGTGAGTGCTGCTGGCACGTGAAGGAGGGCAGAGGCGAGCAAAGGCGAGACTTACCTGGCGTTCATCAATGCTCGTCTTGCGAAGATGGCGCGTGACATAGTTGAACTCGTGGTTGTGGGCGCGTTGGTGAAGGGGGACAGATTGGGGCACAAGGTGAGTGGCAGGGCCATCAGGGCGCAACTTGATGGGGATGGCAGCGGGGGCGACGGAGCCGGAAGCGGCAGTGGGATCCGCGTCGGCGTCGAGTGCCGGCGGGGGAGAGGACATAAAGGCCGAGGGCGAGGTGGCGGCCTTGTCGGCAAAGATGAAGTCGTCGAGATTCATTGCATCGGGCTCGGCCTTGAGGTCAAGCGTCTGGCGCAGCTGGGCAATGCCGCTGGGGACATTTGGATTCTGGGGTTGCTGAAAGGAGGGTCTGCGAATGAGGGGAAGACAAGAGAGTCGAGTCAGCGGTGGATATGCATCGCAGGCTGTGTTTGTGTGTGCAGCAGCATGGGCGGGCGGATGACGGATGCAGGCAGGGCTTGGCCCGAAGCCACCACCACTCTGTCAAATGCCATGGTGCGTGCAGTGCAGACAGACAATTCCATACCTGCTGCTACCAGGCTGGTTGGGCCTGCGGATGCTGAGGGCCATCATGCGCCAAGTCAGGTTCTCCATGCGCTGCTGGTTGGGCAGCTGGTGCATCGTCGTCTTGAAGAAGCGCCAGACCTGTGCCGCCAGCGGCCTCTGCGCCTCGTCGTCGGCGCTGGCAGTCTGGAGCGAGGGGAAGAGGGCAGAGCCGGGCGCCACGACGGCCGAGGCGGCGGCAAAGGTGCCATTGACGAGCCTCTTTGCCTGCTCGACGCTGCAGCCCGCCATGTCTTGCTGAGGCCGCCGAGGGAAGCGAAAGTCGTGCTCCGTCGTGGTGGGATGGAGAGCGACGACGGAGCCCGATGCCGCTGCGGGCATGTCGTCGCTGCGAAGGCGCTGCGAGGTGCTGCGAGGTGCTGCGAGGTGCGTGGGTGTAGTAGGAAAAGAAATTACGATTGCATGTGTGTATCCCGGTCGTGCCTCTTGGACGCAAGTGGGCGCAGTGGACGTAGTGGACGCAGTAGATGCAGTGGACGCAGTGGACGCAGCAGTTGATGACAAGACAAGACAGACGACGGGAAGGGGGGGTTTTGCAAATTCAGTCCCTCGCCTCGCGCTCGACTCGACGCCTGCTACCTCGTCCTCCTCCCAGCACACTACTGCTGGATTGGGGGCGCTGGCCGACCGTCCCTTGCTGGTTATAGGGAGCCACATGGGGTCCTGACTCAGCAGCCAATTGGTCCACTGCCTCTACTCTGGCGCTGCCCGCCCACTGGAGCTGGACTTGTAGACTCGGGTACTGCCGTGTATTTGGCCTGCCATGCAGCCGCCCTATTCTCTGAGAGGTTATGCCGGCGGATGGCTGCTTTTGGAAACACGAGCTCTGGCCAGACGTTTGCTTCTTTTTTTCAATTCCTCTCTCCTCCTCCACCCTTCTAATGCCTCGTGCGCTGCGTCCGAGTCGGCTCTCTTTGCAGAGGGTGTACAACTCATTGTACAGTACACACAAGACAAGTACCCAGCCTACCCGCGCGCGCGCACCAGGTACATATATTCATAGTACTCTTAGTAGTAGTAGTAAAATACTGCCAGTAGTGGGGTATACTGCCAGTCATCTCTGCGACGCGCAGCACAACCCGGCTGCTACCTCCTGTCAGGGAGCCTGCCCTCGCTGCCAAGTGCTAAGCCAAAGCCTTCTCCCGCCCGCTCTCTCATCTCCATGCACCACTTGCTCTCGCTGCACCCTCTCGCTGCACCCTCTCACTGCTTCCCTCTCACTGCATCCCTCTCAATGCAAAGCGCAAACAAATTGATAATAAATAAATGCACAGGCTGAGGCAGGCAACAGAACCGGATAACGCTGCATCTACATATAGTATGTGCATGCATGCCGCTATGAACTGATTGACATGTGCTTCCCGGCGGGGCTGAAGGAACCGACGCTATTGCCCATGCCATGCCGCCGTCGCAGGCCTGACGCGGCACCTCTTTGCCAGCCTGCCTCCATCATTTGCCTCCACCACTTCTGCCTCCACCACCTCTGCCTCCACCACTTCTCCCTCCACCATCTCTGCCTCCACCATCTCTGCCTCCACCATCTCTGCCTCCACCATCTCTGCCTTCATGGGCCTCTGCTGAGGACGCCCATGACGCCATCCAAGCGTGCGTCCGCACTGCCGCCACTGCATATGCCAAGCTACCAGATGGGAGCTCAGCCTGTACACACGGCTACACACTAGTACACTCTCCTTGTTTTTCTCTCTTCCCCTCTCCTCGCTCGCCCTCTCTCTCGCCCTCTCTCGCCCTCTCGCCCTCTCTTTTTTTTCCCTCTCTCTCCTCCCTCTCCCCCCCTTCTCCTTTGCCGTGCATCGCAGTACCACGGCCCAGCCACGCGCCCTCAAAAGTCGCTCAGTACGGACCTCTTTCCCTGCCAGCTCTTTAAGCTTTGACTGCATCTCGCTCGGCCCATTTGCCGCGGCTGCATGTCAGCCCAACTACACTCTTCGCACGGATAGTAGGGTCTGAGAAGAAATCTCTTTCCAGGTGCATGACACTGCGGGCAAAGGCGCACTGGACCCATCAGCCCTCGCTGCCTGTGGGTTTTCCAAGCGGCCAATAGAAGGCCGGCACTTGTTGCTTGTCTTGTCTCTCGGCCCCGTCTGCAACGCTGCACGGAGCCGCTGCCGTCTTGACATGTCACGAGCCTGCTTGACATCTCTCCATCTTCAAGGCGTGTCAATCCATGTGAAGCCCTACTCTAGTCCGCAAGTTTCAGCAATGTCGCTCCTGCCGGTCCCGAGTCTCTGGATCACCCCGTTGCTAGGACCCTACCTATCAGTACATGCCTCTGTCTCGTGATATAGGTAGCACTACAATACGAGATGCCATGCGTCTTGAGCGTGCTCTCTACCATCAAAAGGCCTCGGCTTCCATTCCATCATATATTTTCCAGACTGTAGCCTCGTATACATGCTCCTACATACCTACCTGGCCATGACGCCGTGGATCTGTCAACGACAAAGATGGACATGTAGGGTACCAACTCTTTCCAAGTATCCTGTCCTCTGGAATTATCACCATGGAAATAAGACCCAACATGTCCCGAAGCCTCCCATCTGCAACGACATGCCCGTCTTCCCCCTCTCTGAGCTTGATCTAGCCAACAAGGCTTCCCTCAACCAAGGGGCATCATGTATGGGGCGCATTCAGGACACACCGATGATGCCAGCCACTTGTGATGCTCCCTGATTCCCTCTTCACAATAGCCACGTCGGGGGTTATGCTTGGACCTCGCGCTGGAGCACATCTCCGGGTACTCATATCTCACAAACCATCGGCGATCATGTATCGGGCACATAGAAAAACAAATAATGATCAGACACATTGTAGTTGTCTTCGAAAAAAAAAAGGTCGAGGTGCGTGGTTTTACTAAGATGTTTGTTACTTGCTATACCATTATCTCGGCGAGCTACATCAGCAAAGTCTTATAAGCTTCCTCTAGACTTCTCGTCACGAACAAGTCAAGTTTCCCCCTCATGGTGCTTCAATATTTGCCACCTCACAGTCCTTGGCAACACTGATACCCTCGAGTGATCAAGTCAAGCATCCGCCTTCGTTTTAATCTGAAATTGTCCAGCTTATTGTGCGTCAGATAATGATGAGTCTTTTGAAAGCGAGGGTCAGTAGCTATCTTTTTTTCTGTCTCTGACGTCCGTTAATTCAACCGAGCTATGTTAAACCTCTCGGCTTGATTAGTATTGCAGCCTATTTAGTTAATACCGCAAATTTCTTAATCTGCAGTCCAATAAAATGGTATTGTGGTTTATATTCTTCTTGCTTCTCTCCCAGGGGTTAAGAATTATTAGCTTTAATGAAAGCCGGCTGTATATTTATTTATATTCCTGAGATGCTGAAATGAGCTTGAATGGCGTTGGTGGGAATACCGAATCGTCCTGATACGTCACGATATTAAGCGAGGAGAAACTGGGTCTCGTTCTCTTGGCGATAGCACTCGAGAGGGAAATATACACGAACAGAATTTGCATACGTTTTCCGGTGTTGCTCACATATCTTGCAGAGGTAGGTAAGGAAGTAGTCGTAGTAGTGGTTTTGGAGAGTTCCAGGCGGTCATTAGTCATCACGAACAAGGGCCCCTTCTCACTGGGCGACAATGTGTACGAGCGACGTTTCTCAACTCCAAGCAATTCCTATACTCTTTGTACCAAGCAGAAGCGTTCGCTCAGAGTGTCCAAGATGCCCAAGGAACGTAATTTCAATCCCGTACAGGCGCAACGCAAGGCGGACAAGGCCAAGGCAGTCAAGAAAGGTGCGCGACATGGGTCACCAATCTTGAATGGTGCATGGTCTAGCACTGACGAATGAACAGGCAAGGCTGAGGTTCAAGAACGCCGCAACGAGAAGCTTGCCCGGAAGAATCCAGAGCGAATTCAGAAACAGATTGATGACCTCAAAGCCATCACATCAAACGGGGCCACGCTCTCGCGGCATGAAGAGCAAGTATTGAATGGGTTGGAAAAGGAGTTGAAAGCAGTGACACGGGCCAGGACTGCGCTCGGCGAACGAGCTCCGACGTTTAGTAGCGGGGGACGTCGGGACGAGTCGAGATCAGGTGTTCTGGGGAAGAGACGGCGAGATTCACGAGATGCGTCGAGCAGCAGCGAGGAAGACGTGCCTCAAGACGTAAGGAGCATTCCAATGCCGCGAGACACGCCGCCTCCGATTGCTCGAGAGGTTCTGGATCAATGGTACGCACGGCGACGGGCGCGTCGCAACATGAACAGGAATGGAACCGAAACAAGACAAGAAGCTCGCATGGACGCTGGGACAGATACAGCAATCAAAGGGCCGACGGTATCAACAGGTGCAAGCGAAGCCAAGACGGTTTACGAAGCGAAGCCCGTAATTCGTGACTTGCAAAAAGAGGCCGTGTCGGCTTTGGTGCCCGCGTCGGTGCAGGCCAAGATGATGCGGGGACGAGGACAGGGTGGCCTAATTGAGCCTGAGGAGGCAGATCAGCTTGAAAAAGAGGGCTATTTACAAGCAACTCGGAAGACAGAGGAGCACGAGGGATGGAGACAGAAAGCCAATGAAGACAGGCAGCCACCACGTCGGCAGGCGGCAGTGGAAGATGCGGCCGAGGAGGAAGAATGACGACGAGCTCGAGACGTGGATAGTCGAGTCGAGTGCCATGGCGGACAGGGAGGGTCGACAGAGGCGTCAGGCTTGGGCCGATGCTGAGCAAAGCCCAAAGGCGGAGACGCGGGCTTGGTGTCCGTCGGGCTACGCATCCGATTCTAACCTTGGCGCATGACACGACAAGACGCACTGTATGCGAGAAGCGCAATATACATGCGACTATCAGCAGGTCTGCTGAGCGCCTATATTTGCAGCACCTGAAATAGGCGACAGCGATTACAGTGGTAGCCGGCGCAAAAAAAAAAAATTCAACAAGTGACTCGCGTAGTAGGGTCAGTGTAGGTGCAAAGCACTCGAGGTAACTATTGCGATGGATCAGATTGGCGACATGGGCTCTGCATGCAACCGCGTGGAGGCTTATTGAAGAGCTCCTGGAAGGGAGAGGCGCCTTGAAGACTGCTTAAAAGGGTGCGGGGATGAGATTTATTAATGACGGCTCCGAAAGCGGCTTCGCTCTGCGCCGAAGGCCGAGCTCCCTCTAGGACGCCGGCTCCACAACCTAGCAAAGTCAGATTGCCGCCTCAAATTAAGAAAATAGAGTTTGGGCGGAATAGACAAGCAACGGCTAGTATATCTATTCGAATTTCCCTCAACCTTGTGCTTGTCTAGGAAAGCTTGTTTCTAGCGACTGCCACGTTAATCAATAATACTGTTTGGGAGTCGGGCTGCGCCGTTGCAAAGGCGGTGCACGGGGAGAAAAAACCAAAAGCGAGAGCTTGGCTGGCCAAAGAGTCGTGGACAATGGGCAGTCAAGAGGATGAGAACAGGCAGCAGCAAGCATGGAGCGCCGTCCAGGAGAAGCAGGGCGACGAGGAGGCACAAGGAGGCAGGGCAGAGGATGCTGGGGCGGACAATGGGCCCCAAGGGAGCGCTGTCGAGCCACCGCCACCGACTCCAACATTGTCGCCCTCGCGGCCGTCGTCGACATGGACCGAAGACGAAGAATCCTACCCCGAGGGCGGTGCGGCGGCCTGGCTTGTGGTGCTGGGATCGTGGTTTGCCATGCTGTCGGCCATGGGCCTCATGAACACGGTTGGCATTCTACAGGCCTATGTGGTTGAGCACCAGCTGAAGGGCCAGGACCCAGGCACCGTTGGCTGGATCTTTTCCGTCTATACCTTTCTCGCCTTCTTCTGCGGCGTCTATATTGGGCCCGTCTTTGACAAGTACGGGCCGCGGTGGCTCATTATAGCAGGATGTGCCTTGACGTGCAGCGGCGTCTTTGCCATGAGTTTCTGCCACGGTGAGCTCAAGCTCCTCTCTCCCCCCCTTCCTAGGCGTGGACAGGGCCCAGAGTGCCTGCCACGATGCTCCTGGCCGTGTGGGAAGCAGGCTGGCTGACGGCGGGCAGAGCTCTATCAGTTTGTCCTCTCCTTTGGCATCCTGGCGGGCGCCGGCACCTCGCTGCTCTTCACGCCCTGCATCGCAGCCGTGGGCCACTGGTTCCGACGGCGACGCGGCTTCGCCACGGGAGTTGCCTCGACGGCCGGAGGCATCGGAGGCATCATCTTCCCCCTCATGCTCAGCAGCCTCTTTCCGCGCATCGGCTTTGGCTGGGCCACTCGGGCTCTCGTCCTCATCTGTCTGGTGAGCGGGCTGCTTGGCATCATGCTCGTCCGATGCCGCCTGCCGCCCGCTGCAAACGCCACGGCGCACCCGGACCTGCGAATCTTGGGCCAGGTGCCCTTTGCCCTGACGACGCTCGCCATCTTTCTCCTCGAGTTCTCCCTCTTCATCCCCCTCACCTTCATCGCCACCTTTGCCCTTGAGCAGGGCTTCTCCCAGTCCTTTTCCTTCCACCTCTTGCCAATCATGAATGCCGGCTCCGTCGTGGGCCGTTTTCTGCCCGGCTACTACTCGGACGTGTTTGGCGCCTTCAACACGTGCCTCTTTTCCATCCTGCTGTCGCTTGTTGCCTGTCTCTGCGTCTGGCTGCCTCTGGGCCACACCACGGCTGGCATCATAGTCTTTGCTCTTCTCTTTGGCTTTGCCAGCGGCAACAGCATAGCCATTGCTCCCGTCTGTATTGGTCGTATGTGCAAGACGCAGAACTACGGCCGCTACTACGCCACTGCCTATACCGTCGTCTCCTTTGCCTGCCTCATTGGCGTGCCCATTGGAGGCAGTATAATTCGCGCCAGCGGTGGCTCCTACAGGCCCCTGATTATTGTGACGGGGGCCATCTACATAGCCTCGGCCATGTGCATGATGCTTGCCAAGCTGTGGCAACTTGGCTGGGGCGCATGGCTGGCTGCGTACTGATGCTCGGCACGACGCGCATGGATCGACGAAAGCACAGTAGTGCTTGGATAAATCTGGTGGCTATTTGCAGGTAGGAAAAATGAAATACACCAAAAGGGGGGGGGGGGG